>VYZT01005500.1:2260-47260 GCA_013400735.1 Pomatostomus ruficeps
GCTTCATCCACCAGCTTCAGTCTCTTCTATTGAAAGTAATGGCTGCAAAAGCAACCTAAAACTCAAAGAAAGATTTTTTCAACAGGCTTGGTGGTACAGTGACAGTGTCCTGGGCACCTCATTAGGAAGATTGTTCCCTCTTTCTTGCAGCAAAGTACTTTCTCTTCCTGTAACAGGTGGGCCCTGATTCAAGCTTCGCTTGTAATCCACTCATGGTTGTCAGTGCAAGTAGAGACCTTCAAGGTTATATTTGCTTAACTCTTTAGTCTTGCATGTCAACTTAAGAGCCTACAGAATGACATTAAAACATGGAAGGGAAAAAAAGGGAGGAGGGGGTACAACATGCGTAGATAAATCTTCATTTCTTTTTTTAAAACAATTTTCCTGAGAGGATGTGTTTTTGTATATTTTTTACTTCCTTATAAATAGATGTAGATGTTTATTTCTGCTTCAGAATAATAAAAATAATTAAAGCTTAGGTGTTTAGTAATACAGGAGTTTAGTCTAACAAACATTCTTGTTGATGCAAGAACTTAGATTTCAGAGCTACTCAACTCCTGCTTTTCAGTAGCAGGAACTTTGCAGATTGTAGGGGAAAGGGTTTTCAAATTGGAAGTTAAGAAGTGGTCTTGGGGTTTTGGTGTGTACAGATCATTCATGACCAAGTCAAAGGTAACCAAATGAACTTGAATTGGTAACACTTTTGTGTCATTTTGAGATACTGAGTGCTTGTCAAAATCAGGAACATGTGAAAAGGAGGTATCTCCCATGGTAGGATGCAATCAAAGATTTCTGAAGTACAGCAACAGCTAGGGACATACAGACAGCTTGGGGTTTTTCCTCCTTTTGGTAAAAAAAATGGTGGGAGAGTGGAGGTTGGAAAGGAGAAAAGCCTCTGCCCTGTCAGTGTCAGCGTCATGCTCCCACTGGCTGTTAAACCTGCCCTTGCGCTGAGGAAGCCATGTAGCCCTGTGGGAGGATTTGAAGAGTGCAGCTCAAGTGAAATATTGGTTAGGGGATTTAAACTTGACTGGTAAGCGTGGTAATGTAACTGCAGTAATAATGGAAAATTGTGTCAAATTAACAGAATTCAGGTTCCTGAATTTTGTATGTAGACCAAATCTGTTATTATGACCTGAACTTCCCAGAAACATTAGTTCATTGTCCAGCTGTAACAGAAAATAAGTTATTGTCATCCTTTATGGTAAAAGTTGGGGTTTATGTTTTGTTCTTCTGCAAATTAGCTGTAAATCGAGCACTGAGTAATGCTACAATAGTAACTTAAAAATTAAAAAAGACCCCAAAACCTTAGATCTTCACGTTTCTGGGGTTATTTCTCTGTATTATTACAGCATTATTTAACAAAAGAAAACATGTCATTTAAGACATTAAAATGACTTTTGGCTATATTGAAAGATAAAGTTGGTCCTTTAACATAGACATATAGATCCACAGAGGTAAATTGCAAACAGTGAGACTGCATTTACTAAGATGTGTTCTGCTGTTTTGTTTCCTTTATTAACTGTTACTGGATCACATAAATTTGTCATAGCAAGACTTTAGCCTACAAACAACAAACTGTGAGGAGTGAGAAGCAGGATTCTTGGGTGTGAAGGCTATCTTTGTGCCTTTAGGTGAAACAACCTTCAGCCCAAGCTCAGAGAAAATTGGGATTTCTAAAACAATAGGATATACAAGAAAAGATATAGGGCTTCTGTTTCTTATGCCATTCAACAAGATTTAGAAGGAAATGCAGCCAGAATTAATGGCCATTACCTGATGAAAACCAGACATCCTTGGGAATGGGCTCGTACAATCCAGGATAAGGCTAAATGCAATTAAAAGGACTCCACTGAGGCCAAAATGGCAGAGAAGCCAGAGGAAACAGATGGATTTTAAAGTATGGAATCATCATTGTGGGGAAAGAATAATTTAAAAAAAAAGAAAAATCTAGGTTAAGTTGTTAAAACATAAATGTATTTCCCTAGAAAGCATAAACAACTATAAAGAAGAGACAGTGACAATCACTTTATTGATTACTTGTAAAGAAGGAATTGGTGTTACTTTCCAATATAGAATTTCAGTTTAAGGCTAAAGAGTGGATGAGCAATTTCAAAGAATGATTCACTATTTACAGTAGTTGTTGCATCTACAGTTCATTTGTAAGGTAAGAATTTTAAACTACCCCACCTTAGATTGGATTTACAAAAGTACTTAAATGTTACTTCTTTGCTTGCTAATCCCATAATCACTGTAAAAATAAAGCAGCAGGTTCTCCTTTACCAATTTCATTTAGACACTCAAACGATCTTTTGCAATGGATCTCATGATATAACAGGGCCATTGTCTGTCTGAAACTCAAATTCAGAGGGTTCCCTCTAAGTTCATCTCCCTTATATTGCTGTGGCATTGGGTTCATAAGCCTTTCTACAAAGCTAGAAGCAAGAACAGTTGTGTAGATTAGTGCAGTGGGCTTCAGTAAATACTGGTGCAATGAAATACAATTAGCCTAATATCTATGCAGAATTAATAGGTGCTTTCATTTAACACAGGAGAAAACACTATAAAGTTATTATTATAAGCCCTGGAAAAATGTTGCTATTACATATTTAAAAAGGCCGCATGTGAAAAAAAAAGGGTTGTCAAATTACTTTTGAAAAGCTTTATGAATTAGCATTTGATAAGCAAATGGCAGAGTGACAATACAATTTAGTAATTTATCCAGTATATTAGGATTCATGGGCTACTCGAAGTTTTGCCCTCAGGCAAGACCCATAGTAGTTGCAGGAAAGTGATTTATGCATTGTAATAAATGTTACTGCTCAATCTGTTTGCTTGTTCAATGGTTAAAGTCCCAAAAGAAAAGTTTATCTCAAATTAGGACTGGCATGCATTATCTGTCAGCTTTATATAGTACTGTAAAAGTCATTCAGCTGACAGAAATATTAGCAGAATGTTTTATAGATTTTTGTACTGGATGAATCCCTGCATTGGTGGGGAGAAGCGATGGGGCTGTGGTGCTGTGCTACAGGATTAAAGTTGCGTGTAGATGAGTAGTTTCACTCAGTGGTTCTGCAAATGAACATCTGGACTGCATATTGGTTCCATGTGTGCAAATGAGATCAGCCCAAATAATGACCAGAATCAATCAAGCTTCAGCCTAGATGTACACTGGTAGTGATTTGTTAGACAACCAGAATTGGCAGCACCTTGCATAATTTGGCACCAATTGACAAAGATTAGACTGTTTTGGGGCCTGAACAGTTATTAATTTGAACCCCCCCTCCAAAAATATTTTGCAAAGTAAAATCAGCTGTGGTTTATTTGTCCCTGCCCCCTCCTTTTCATAGCAGCCCTAATTGTTTTAGACAAACAAGTGAGCTTGCGGCCTGTTCACTTTACACAGGAAGACATGAATTCTTTGATCCATACAATATTCTCTAGTTCAACCTTGGAGCTATTTACTGAGGAGATTTATTTGCAGACAGACAGTAAAGTAGCTCTTTACAAATGGAAATGAGTTCAGCTTCTTTGATTTTCTGGCTTGAGTTTCTCCCCTCCCATAGGATTCGTATCACAAAACAGTTAATAGGTATCTGCACTGTTTCTTGTGTATTGAAGAGGAGCACAAACAACAGAGTCGAAGTCACCCAGATGCTGTAGAGGTTTTTTTCAAGCAGTGTGTAACACATCTGGATGAGAGCTGGGAGAAACACAATGTTAGGATTCGGACTAGATTTGCAGTTCAGGCAGGGCTTGCTGTCTCACCAGCCTTTTGACCAAAGCTGCCCTCACTTTCAAGTCACTTCAGACAAAAAAGGAAGGGAAGGAAAAAAAAAAAAATTAAAATGAAATAAATTTCATCTTGTGTGTCTGTGAATTCCAGTTTCATGGTAAAAAAAAAATGGGTTGGATCAAACCTTAGGCAGATATTTGCACAAAGTACTACAGCATTTACTTTGACACAGTTGTAAGAGGACTATCATAGACCATACTGTCATTTTTCTAGGAAGTGTTTTCTTTGTTCTTTGGCTTAAGAACAGGGAGACAGTCAGGCTGGTGAGACCTGAAAGTTTGTGGTTTGTCCTGCGTGAAATGAGTGTAAAGCAACTGCAGCGATGCTGAATTGTTGATTTGGAGAGGAGAGTTTGGCATTCCTTCACTGTTGATCTATGTGGCATATTGCGTGGTGCTTCCTTTATCCATTATAAATTCAGAATTGGCTTTATGGACCCTGGGAATAATCAGTGTTTTACAGCACGTACTCCCAAGAATGATTTTTATATTCTTACATGAGTCACTTTTAATTGTTCAGTAATTCTGTACATTCCACTCCCAAAGGGTCTATTGCTTTCTTCAGGGATCACTTCCAAAAATGTGAGTTACAGCGCCCTTTAGGAACACAAAGTAATTCGTGCTAGAAAGTAAGGAAACTGAAACTCCAGGTGGAAATTAAATAGGTAAAAAGTAATTACCTGGCCAGGTCAGGAGGGTTAACCCTCCCCTGACAGAATCTTGAAGGAATCTTTAATGATCACAGGTGGTGGAAAATTCTCCTGACTTAAACCAGGAGTGAGACGTCCAGCGGACAAGCAGCCTCTGATACCATGCTGGGGCATTAGTTTAGTGCTGACCTGGGTTCTCATCCATTTCTGCTGAATTGGCTGTGATTTTGGTCATGTGAGATCAGAAAACAGGCAGAGAAATGTAATGTACCTCTGATGCCGTACCCTGCTGGGTGTCCCAGCATTGCACAGCAATCTTTCTATCCAGCTCTTGCCCCTGCCTGACCTTGCATCTCTTTTATGTTCCAGTGAGATCAAACAGGGTGGCACAGAGTGACAGGAATGTTTGTTTTGCTTCTGTGAATGGGCATTGCTTGTGATTCATGTGGTTCCCACTCCTGTGCAGTAGGAATAACTGTTTGGTATGGAGAAAGGTGCTAGGTGTTGGTGATTTGACTTGCCTTGCTAATCTCTGGCATCTATGATTCATCTGTTCTGGGAAAAATGATCCCAACATTATCAGGGATCTTTGAATGCAAAGCTTATCATAACTGAAAAGGAGGTTGTGTCAAATACACTTACTGCATTCCTATGATGCTTTTCCCAAAATAAACATCTTCTGTATGTGCATAAAGATATATGTATCTGAAAATATTTTATATGCTACCTAAATTAAGCTCTAGGTGTTAAACCATGGCACTTAGAGTCCTGTTGAAGAAATTCAAGAAAACGTGGTTATATCTGCCATTTTCCCTTCAACTGCTGTTATCTGGTTTGAGAGTATTATTAATGACATCCAACTGGCATATATTTCAGTCAGTGGGGGAGTACAACATTTCCATGAATGCCTGTGCTGTGTGATTAGCATCAACCTGCCCAGAAAAGGACAAACCAAGGCACCATATTATACTATCCTTATTAGAAGAGTAAAATCAACCCTTAAATTACCTTGGGATAATGTAAGAAGCAGGCTTTCTGCGCTATGATGGCATTTTACAATTAATCACTAACCGCTCTTTTCCTGTGTCATCTCAGTATTCAGTTCATTCTGCTTTGTGACAAAGAATAAAAGGCTTTATTCCTTGTAATGTTTATGTCGCTAAAGTGTTTTTCTAATCAGCAATTTGTTTCTTTGAAGGGGTGTATTTCAAACTGCGGACATGCCTTAATGTGGTTGATATGATATTTTCCTTGGCTTGTTTGTTTTTCATAGTGAAAATGTCTTTTCATGTGGGATTTTCTTGCCTTTGTTTCTTTTTAAATTTAATAAGCACCTCACTAATTCTGGCAAATGGCAATATATAAATGAGATTTTAAAAAACCAATGCTAATGAGAATTAAAAGAGGTATCCCATTTTAGAACATTTAGAAGTGTTTTTACAGTTGTTATTTTAACACCTTAAGGAGAGGAAAATCGATTCCTGGGTGTCTTTATCCAAGGATACTGCTGTGATCACTTAGCCTAGTTTGATGACTACAGGTTTTCCATATAGCAAATCCCGAATCAAGCCACCACAGTCTGATTGCATTGGAACATATCTTTTTAATGATAACGGGTTCAGGTATCAAAGACAGGTTATATGAATTCCCAAAGGTTTAGGTGTATAGATGCAAGCCTGGATTTGGTTACCGGGTAGTTGAAGTGAGCTCAGTTGCACCATCAGAGCCATTAACACTGATGATGTTTCTCTGTGGCAAGGGGACATGTTTGTTTTCATGATATTCCCCAGGGGTTCTCCAAGATCATGGCTGCTGTGACATTGTAAACTCTTTATAGCTGCTTCCTGCAATAAAGTTCACCAGAAACAGTGAGACAGCGATACCATCACCAGTGGTATCGCTGTGCAGCCTGTCCCTCTGCAGCTCCTCCTAGGGAGTGTTTGTTGCCCAACTCTGGGTTCATGTGTGCAGTTCAAAACAGTAGGAATTGCTTCATCCTCAGAGATTCTTGAATGCTTTCCCTTGGTTGTTGTCTTCTGTGTTGCCTGTGCCAGATTTACATTTCTGTAGCTGTTTTCTTCAAAAGCACCCATAAAGAAATTTTTGTTTGGCTTTGCTTTTCATTCTGTAAAACAATCTTTCAGCAAGTAAGGATCTGAAGAAAAGAGGTTGACTTAATTAATACACGATGGGAAACCGTGCATGTATATATGTATCTAGAAACAGAAAACAACAAAAACCAACCAGAACTCTGCAGTTGTGTTTCTAAATGTATTCAAAATCTGTGGGGTGTGGGGAGGAAGGCACAGCAGTGACTTTCTGCAAAGTAACTTTATAAGGAATTTCCCTTCTGGGGCCTGACATTGCTTGGACCCATGTCCTCGGAAAATTCACTTAGCCCTCTATTTTAATTTTCCATTCAGAACATGGTATTAAAAATACCTCCTTGTTCTGTTGCATGGAGAAACTGGTATCTGCAAAGTTGCTGTTCAAGGGGACAGAAATGAACGAAAATGTTAACTTCACCTTGTGATCAGTTTTTGTAACAACATTTTAATGCCTCTTTTGCAAATGTTACTGCTGTGAAGGCCTGTGTTGGAGCTCTTCAGATCCAAAACAAGTCGTGAGGGGAAGGCTCCTGACAACTACTTCTGACAAGATGGTGGGTGGTGGCTGTGCAGTGTTAGGAATAGCACCACACGGACTTCTGGGCTGGGGCTTATGTCCATCTGAAGGTTATCCACAGAGAATGGCGAGGCCAGCTCTGGAAGCAGCCTTCTACCAGGTGTTGGCTCCTCTTTAGAGCTCAGCTTGAGCCTGATTTCCCTCTCCCCCACCATGTGTGTGACCAGCGTTGCTACTGGAAATAAGTAAAACTTGGGATTCTAAGGAGATTTTAAAAAATGCCCCAGAGTACAGAGATCAGATGCCAACGGCAGCAGTCAGAAGGGAGGCACATCTCCCTGCTAGGGTGTGGGCTGGACCCTGAGAGATATTTCCTTCCTGGCACCACTCTCACCAGGAGTTTCCAAATGACCTAATGTTCAAGCCATCGTCAGCTGCACCAGCTCCCAGCTGCTGGCATGTGCAGGAGGAAGCCCTCAGCAGCTCAGACATACTTCTTTACCAGTCCCCCCATGGCTTGCGTGTCCGAGATGGAACTGCCTTGGGTTCTGGTGCACCAATTAGGGATCTCTTCAGGAGGTGTGGCTGAAAATTTTTAGAAGGAAGGAAAACACTTTGTCCTTTTACTTTTTGTGTTAAGTGTTTTTCTCACTAAATGTGTGCTCTTCCCACTGAATGATTTCCTTTTATGCTGTATCTTAGAAGTTGTCCAATTTGATAAGAGCAAGAGCTGCTGCAGTGTTCTGCAGGGAGGCCGATGCTGCTGCAGCACCTGGGCAGGGCAGGCAGCTTTTTTGCTTCCAGAGGAGAAGATTGCTACAGAGCTGCTCAGAGAGACCAGACCTCAGTTTCCTGTTCTTGTTCAGAACTGAATATTTCTGATACAATTTCTGAGCTCTAAGTTCACCAATCCTGGCACTCATGGTGTTTAGTTGCCTCCAGACAGCTTTTAGGAGGGCAGTTTGGTACTGAGATAGCTAAACTCTGCCTTATTTTCCTTATTTTTAGCAGTGAAGTCCATTTCTCAATGCAGCTGTACCCTACATACTGGAAAAGATAACACAGCCCTTCCCTTCTTCCTTGCAGCCCCTGGGAAGCACTGGGGTAAAAGGACATTGCAGCTTTGTGACCTTCAGTGTTCCAGTGAAGGCGTCATTTCTCCTCCTGCCTTCCACTGTAAAATAGCTACCCGTGCATTGACTGACTATTTTGATGTGTTATGACCTGCTTAGAAAAGTGCAAAAAATGGATACTGACTTACAGGGCAGTCAGCATGCAAAGTGGGCGGCTGAACCCTGAGCTCTTCTGAATGCTGTGTGCAAGTCCCTCCATCCTTTCTTGCAGTGTTTTCTCTCTATACTTGTAGAGTTTCAGATGTTCTGCAGCGATATGTACGCCTGAGTTTTGTTTTCTATCCTGCTCAAATGAGGTAGAGTGTCAGCTTTTGTAGGCAGGTCCTATTGTGATGGTTGCTCACAGTTGGTAATGGGAAGTATGTCCCTTTTCCTTTCCAGATGTTCTGTGCTACCAAATAAGGGGAAAACGTGTTTCCCAATGCTGTGATAAGTCAGAGGTATAAGTTACAGCTTTGCCATATTGAGAAAGGAATGCAAAGTGCACCCTTCTCTATCAGCACTAAATGTTTAGACTTGAGCTATAAGACATGGCAGTATTCACTAAAACAGGCTACATCACTATACAGGGAGGGGATAATGTCTTTTTTTGGCCTTTTTAATTTGTCTTTTGCATTAAAAGTATTTTTGTTAGTTAGATTTCTCACTAGATACAGTTCTGTATTTTGTTCTTGTTCTCCTTGGCTAAAGTCCCTCAATTGAATCCACAAAAAGAATTGTATCAGCTCATTTTAGGTAACTTGCTTTTTCATATCATATTTCTAATTTCTGTGAACAGCTGAATTTACTTCAGTTAATAATAAACTATCCAAAAAGGGGGCACAGGAAAATTAAAATAAATAGAAGTAATCTGTTCATCAGCTTGCTGTTAGTTTCATTTTTTTTCCTTTTCAACATTTGTTTTTTTGTGTTTGGCTTAATGCACTGTCTTCTCTTAATGGAGTAAACCCAGCTCGTTTTGTTACCATGCTATCCTAAAGCAGGAAACGAGCTTTAGAAAAGGCATTATCAGCCAAATCAGCTACAAAATTTGTTGCTAAGTTTCTAGTTTTCAGATAGCTATTAAATATATAAAAACAGAAACAGTGACTGGCACTGAGAAACCCAAATCACCATGAAATCTGAAGCATTTCCTTCTGCCAGGATGTGGTGGATGTCGGGGAACTCTGTTAGGGGCTTTTTATCTTTACCGAAAGAAAAGCACAAAGAGCCAGAAGAAAGTTTGGAGATGCAACGTCAGCCCGTGGTACCACATGTTTTTTACGTGAGTGAGGGGGCCATGCCAGGGCTCTCAGAAGTGTCCTTCTGGATGAGCGCCAGTCACCTGTGATGCTTACAGGTACCTTCAGTGATGTCCAGCCTTGTGTCTCCAGGGCTGAGGGAAGCCTTAACTGGTTGTGGACAATTCTGAAAGCAGGAGTAAATTTCTTGAGCTGCCTTGCATCTGTCCTGGTTACAGCTCACAAGCAGAATGGGGATCAGGCACTCCTTGCTGGGCTGAAGCCACAGGCTTTGTGGTGCCAATGGCCCCAGGCTGTCACAGGTAGACCAATGCCAAAGTATCTCTCATTCCCATGGGAGGTGGCATTCCAAGGAGGACCCCATCTTTGGAGCAACTACAGGGTTGCTCTTGATGCTGGCCCAGCTGGGGCATTGAGCTCCATGTCTTGTCAGAGTTCTCTAGAAAGCCACTAGTGGTGACTGCAATGGCCCCTGCCAGCACATCGCTTCCCTGGGCAAGGCCACTGTGCTTCCAGCTCCAGCAGGACCTTCGGTGGCAGATGCTACCATTGGCCTGTCTCATTGGTCTGTCCATCTGCTGAGCGGTTTGGTTTGGAAAAGCAGGAGAAGACTGGGAATTCTGAACAATCCAGAGTTGTAGTATGGTCACAGATGTGCTGATGGGTGCTGCAAAGAAAGCATTTTCTTTTTGAACTGTCAGCACTGTCTGTGGCTTGACACAGTATTTTATCTTCATTTTAAACTTTTTACTCATTATTAAAATATTTAAATTGGCTGGCGTGAAATCCTGTAGGAATAGTAGGGGTTTATTTCAGGGCAGCGGTGCTTAAAAGAGCTCCATAAGCAATAAGCATAACCATGTATGGAGGCGGCAGGATATCAGTCCAGAGGAAAACTCACTGTCAGTTCAAATGTAATCCATATGTTAAAACTATAGGAAGTGTTTCTCAGTCTGATGGTTTGGCTAATATCAAGGAATGTTCCCTCGTGGGAGACCAAACATTCAAGCTCATGTAACGATAAGTGCTTTACTAAAGTAATCTTCAGCGTGATGAGGGGCTTCAGAGTATTGGTTTGGAAATTAGGTGACATTTTGCCAGATAATGGCCTTTGTTAATTTTGGAGGGTGGTGGGGAATGGTACTGGCCCCTCAGCACACACACACACACACACACACACAAGCATGCACACATTAAATATGAACCCCTCTGACACCGGTCTAGGGAATAGGGACATGTATCTGCCATCCAAGTGAATGTGCTACATGGTTGCACCTCAGGAACAGGGACTGACAAGTTGTAAATGTGATGCAATATTTCCTGGGAAATCAGACATGGAGGCAGCTTGACCATTCCCTTGCCTTTCCTGCAGGAACGTCATATAACAAGCAGTGAAGTGCTAGAATTGCAGTTGGATGAAAAAATAGGTGGTTGAAAACAAATGGCTGAAAAGCTATTTTTTTTTCCCCCTCTACTTTTTCAGATAAAATTTTGCTCCCAATCTGTGTTCAATTTTGCCTAGTTCTAGGTCAGCCTTAAATGAGGTGCAAATTTGCAAAAGGAGCAGCAAATGGCTGCCATTGGGACAAGCGCAGGAGGCAGAGGTTGTGCAAGCATCGAGCAGGTTTTGGGCACAGGAATGCTTGTTCGTGGTGTAGTTTCTCTGCGAATCAGAATGCAGTTCAGCATGCTGGGATCAAGACCAAGTTTTCAAAACAGCTCAGGGTACACCTAGGTAAGGGGCTGAATTTTGGGCTTTCAGGCTTAATGCAGACAGATTTTTAGGATGCTGGTGGGAGCTGAGCTTCATCTCAAATGCAAGTCCATACCAAGATGTTCATCCAGGCAATTGTCACTGATAAGTAAGAAACTATTCTGGTAAAAGTGAGCATAAATATGCAGAGATAATTTTTTTTATTCCTACAACAAAGAAGTGCTATACTGCCAGTATGTCCAGTCTGACAAAACAATGATTACTGCATTCAGGACACTGTACCTGGGGGTTGTTCTAAATATTCTGTGAGGATGGAGAACTTTAGTACATTGCCTCTTGGACATGGAAATAACTTAAAGCACAGATCCAGCCACATGTAGTTTTTGATGTGAGGTGGTGATTGCTCTTAAAATCTTAGTAGTGATGTAGCTTGACGCTCAGGTTTTGGGATAATAGCTAAATTATTCAAGCAGCTTCAGCCAATTTTTTTTTTTCTTGGTATGTCATGTATCCTGCATACTTGCTTCTGCTGCAAATTCCAGTGATAGAAAGGCATGCTAATATTTACTAATCAACTTGATTATATTTGACACAGTAGGCGTATAAAATAATTTCTTTAAGTGACTTCTAGTTTAAAAAAAAGGAAATCCTCAATCAGGTCAGCAGCAGTCTGTCTTTACCTCTTCAACAAATTCAGTGGGAAACTGCTGGAAGATTGATGATGATGATGATGATTAATATTTTTTTATTTATATTACCATAGTTCCCTTAAAGCTTATGTTCCTCTTTTTTCTACTAGTTGTGTGTTAACAAAAAGCATTTGCACTCCCAAGTGTTTACAGTCTATACAAATATTGCATCAGAAAACTGCCAGTCTCAGTAAATGCTGTCAGATAGAATGTTTGCTACAAGTTCTAGCTGCTTGGAACTTTTTACCTTAAAAACAAAGAAAACTGACTCAAGATGCTCTACTAGTATGTTAGTGCTATACTGTACCTTCTTTCTTAGCTTCCATCTCAAACTGCAGCTATAACAGCATGACTGAAATGGAGTCTGAAAAAATACAGTATAGAACCAAAGGAAAATCTTCTCTGAGTATATAATGGCAAAACTCTTGCAAAAGTGATGTCAAATTTTAATACCATACAGAGAAGAACTTTGGATGAGTTGTGTGTATGCACATACTAAATTTATTAAGAGACTTTTAATATGCTACATCTCTCACATCTTCTACACACAATAAAAACTCCCTAAAATATTTTAACTTGCACAGGTTAGATGTTAACTTTGGGTATTTTTTAATATTGTTCTTTAACTGTGAAAGCGGTATTCAACATCATATTAGGTTTACATTCAGAAGTATCAAGTACAATACCAGCACTATAAGAAAAAAGACTTATTTTTTCAGGTCTGGATTCTTATTCAGAATATGGGAAGACTGGTGCTTTTCTTGTGATGTTGCCATTCTTGCTTGTTCTTTCTTGAATCATGACTCATATTTATGACATGGCATGGATACTTCAAAAAGACACCTAAAGTAAAGTAAAGTTGTGGATCCATTACTGTAAACAAATCAAATTTGACTAGAGGAAAAATGAATATATGCTTTTCCAGAGAATGGTAATTTATGGTAATGTCATTTTAAAATCCTTGATATTTCAATGATCTTAGTGTCTAAATTATGTCCTGAATTTCTGTTTATGTTTTTCTTTAAAAATGTACAAAGTACATTTGCAGATTTAAATGGCACCTCAGCATATTCATACAATTCATCTGAGTAAAGATAAAGTTTGTTAACTGAAAGATTATTTAATGGCATTTCCCTGAGATCTGTGTTTACTTTATGTTAAAGTAAATATTTTTGTCAAAATGAGCTAAATAAGAAAGAGTCTGAGGATAGAAGGTTTGGAAAGTTATTTTCCAAACTGTCAGGATCTGAAGGGACAAGAGCTGAAGAGGTGGCTGATAGCATCTCTCCCCTCCTTATCCATGAATCCCTTGCCCCCATTCTTCTGGAGCATCCCTCTTCAGCCAGTACAAATTTTCCTGTGCTTAATCCATGTTTCACTGTTGCTTTTTCTACATTATCATCATCATGCTGCCCACAAGTTTCTCTGTATATTGTTCAACTCCCTGTTATATGCTGTCAACAGGAAACAGATCCATCACACAACTGAGATTAAAATCAGACATGGGTGTCCCAATTTATTATGGATCGCCATTCAAGTTTCTCTGGTCTGGTTTGCTTCTTGAGAGCTGAGTTTATGAAAAATCTCCCTTTTCTTTCTCTAAGTGGTTAAAAACATTTCAGGAAAAAGAGAAGTTGATATTCACCATTGGAGCAGTCTGAGTTCGATAACACACCATTACTGAAACTGCATATTGATATTCACAAGTCTGAAAACACATCCACGGCATACCAATTTGTCTGGTACTAATAAAGTGTCATCATACAACTTGTCCTCCCCACTCCTCGTCCTGGTTCCATGGCCATGTTAAATGATGATTTATCACCCATGCTATGGCCAACTCGTTCAAGTTACTATCTGGATGGTGCTGGCGAGTGTCTCTGCTTTCTGCATGTTCGGCTCAAAATACAAGTTCCCAGTGTATAGGTTTCTGACTCGAGTTCACTGTTACGCCACGCAGAAACCTGATGATTTTCCAAAGTTACCACTTTTCCTGCTCTGCTGTGAATTTTGCCTCCTCTCCACCTCCTGGCAATATCTAGGCTTATGATTTGAAACAACTCTTCATATAATATATGATGCTTTTTGAAGAGTGTAGAACAGAAAGTGTTGTGATTTTGATCACCTGTCAGGAGAAGAAAATCAAGGTAATCTTGACTGCAGGCCTGTATGACAACAAGCACAAGCACATTTTGACTGATAGATGTAAACAAAAGTATATTTATAGGCAACTTTTGGGAAACAGCACCTCCAACCACTTTGGCTTTTGGCAACCTTGCTTTGCTAATGAGGTACCAATGGAAACAAAGACTATATCTGTTCCTGTCAACAGTCTCACAATAAGTAGAGACATATAAGGATGTGGAAGGGGAGTTGTGTGGGATTTTGGAGGCGGAAGTGGATCTTGGTTTGTTTGTTTTTTTGTTTGGTTTTTTAATGAAGAGCTGATGTATAATTCTCTTCTGGTTTAGGTTACACTGAAATCAATAGAAAGATTCCATTATGAAAAAATGGGAGCTGGATGAGATCTTCAGGATGGGACTAATTATTATATTAGGTCCTCTGTGCTTTGTTTCTCCTAGTGAACTCCTATATTCTAGGCAGGTTCCAAATTAAGTCTTGAGCTCTTACAGAAAAGAAAGCAAAGCACTGAAACCTCCCGTTTAGCTTACCTTTATCTGAGCCTGATATGGGTAAATAGTAGTCACTAAACCGCTGAATAGGGTGGTGCAAGTGCATGAAATCTTTTAAATGATGTAAAATATCAATCATGAGAGTGTATTTTTTTCTCCCTATAGAATGATTCATTTTCTTTTGTTAGATATTGATGCTGTGAAACAGATTTACCTTTGCTGCCAAAAATACTGATCTATATATGTGTCAAGTATATATATGTACAGACACACACACACATATATATCTTTAATATTGTGTTATAGAGGTGTGTTTGTACACGCAGAGCAATTTCTCAGCTGTAGTGTCCTAGAAGTACTACAGCTTCTTTGCTCCAGCACTGTCTTTTGTTTAAGAAAGCAATCATTGATATTCAAAACACATCAACAGTTGTATCAGGCTGGAAGTCTCCCTGGTTCCTCAGTGCCCCTCTGTCTGTGTCTGGGCTTGGATGGTTCTGCCGAGAGTGAAGGGACTGGGCAGCAGGCGGTGTGGGGTTACCCCTGAGGCTGGGCCAAGGTGTTCCCCTGCACCGAGGTAGCAAGGTCCCATGGTTAGGTCGGGTCTGGTAGTGAGTGCTGTATAAATGCATCACTGTGCTTTAACAAAGCCTCCATCACACCGACGCGAAGTGAGCCTTTACAAGAATGTGTTTTCATACCAACTGTTTTGGGCTTTTTCACGTTTCTCAAAAAAAAAAGGTTGCTAGGAAAACAATGGCTATGTCTATCCCCATACAGAAAACGGTGCTAAGGATCACCCTGTGCCACTGAGGCCAGCTGATTTATTTTAGTAGTTTTAAACTGCCTCAGTTTCCAAAACAAGATGGCTGCATCCATACTGCCTTTTTGGGAGAGGTCCTTGGCCTATGCTAGCTCTTGAGAGTTATTTTTGCTAAACAGAATAGATATCATCCCAGTGATTTTTTTCCCCCACAACTGCATAATATAGATAACTAAGCTCCAGTGTCTGGAAATATTTCTTGGCTCCATCTAGAAGAGAGTTAGGCAGTGGATTTATCGTCCCCATAGAATTTAGACACAAGTCTCACATAAATTGATGGGATTTACAAATACATTGCTCCACTGGAGTTAGCTCATGTTCATACAGAGGTTTCATTTATTTCAGTTGGTTTTGTAGTATCCAAATGCACACAAGCAAGCATAAAAACATCAACTCAAAATGCTCCTAAAAAACCAGGGCATTTTTGAGTCAGTTATGCTGCTGTGATTAATCAGTTCTGGTCAGGTTATGGAGAAATTCAGTGGATTCATAGGTGGAAATGAGCAGAGTTATGGTGGTGAATTGGGATAAGAGAGTGGAAAAAAAATATGTACTTTTTATGGAGTAATTATGTACACAAAAGCACATTTTCCATCCCTGTTTCCCCCATTTCTATGCTTTAATTTTTCTTGACATTGGATCCATTATGGTATCATATGAGTTTCGTCACAGAAGTAAATAACAGCTTGTTTCCTTGGGAGCAATTGAAAAACAGAGTAAAAACAGCACTTACTGTTTTTGAAAGTTGTCACATTGTCATGGCAGTGAAGTGTTGCATCATGTTGTCATGACAACTCACATTATAAAAACTGATTTAAAGAAAAATAAAAGCACTGTTCAATGATGAAAATCATTTAACGTTAAAGATTTCAGCTTTTATTTTCTATCTCTTACTCTGCCTCTCCTTTTTTTTTCTAAGAAATGGGCAACATTCAGGACTCTCAGCAAGTAAAGACTTGGAATACACAGTGTCTCAGGCAGTCTTTTTTTCTTTCTTTCTCACTGAGACAGAGAGGATTCATGAATTAAAATGTGGAGGCAAGCATATTACTGAACCAAACCATCACTCTTCAGTACTGGGGGAAGGATAGATGCGATAAAAAGGTGTTTGTGCCTATTTGCACTATTGCCTCCCAAGCAACTGCTTCAAATATATATCAAGATAAACAGCTATCACACAATCTGGATTTGTCGGGGATAAACAGCAGTGAGACTGCAGCCTATTCGACCCGTTTAGAGATTCTGGTGGAATTTCAAGAGCTTTCAGCAATGACCTGTTTCCGTTTCTCCCAACAAAATCAAGGAGTGTTTGCGTATTGTGCCAATGGTTGGAAAGGAGAAGTAGGTTAGTGCTGACCACTGCTGGAATCCCATTCTCTTTGAAGAGTGTGCTTAGAATGAGTCAGACTGTTTTGACGATGGGATTGAACCTCAGTATCAGGATAAAATAAACAAACAAAAAAAGGTAAATTGTGCAGTTGGTCGGTTTGTGTAAAATAGCTGTCACTAAACTCTAAATGCTGTTGTATAAACTTCAGACCAGCAGTGAAACTACTTGTTCTGAACAAGGTCAAGGAAAATTTGGTTTATCACTGTGCATTGGGCTTGTATACATTGTAATGTGGCTTTATGCAATCCTATTCTTGCATTTATGGAGGGAAGGATGTTTATATATGTCTGTACAGTCATTTCTGCTCCTCCTGCTCTTACCCAGAAACTTGTCAGCATTTCAGCCTGTTTCAGACAAATTTACAGATGTGCAGAGATAATGTTCCTGGATGTTTCAGGGAAACAGACTGCCTTGTGAAGAGATCCTGTCCTGGGAGATTTCTGCCCCAGGGCACGCAGCAGGAGCTCCTCGGATGACTTCAAAAAGAACTCCAACAGGAAGCAGCTCTCATAAATGCCCTAAATACAGTAGGAGCTCGCTGTCAGTCATTAGAAAAATGTATCGGTGACCAGTTTTCCCTGATTCTCGCAAACCATCTAGTTTACCTGAGGAATGACACACAAAGTAGAAATGGATTGCATGACATGAAATCTTGAGATAGTTAGAAACTAAAGCAATTCCCTATAAAGAAGATGGTCACTGATGTGGAGAAGGTCTTTCACCATTAGCCATGCTCTGAACATTACTTAAACAGTATCTCTCATATTTATGAACTGGGAGAACTGCCATTTTTAAAGGCCTTTGGCTTGGGTACTTGCACAATATTTCTGAATTGGAACATTTGAAGTGCTTTTGCTGCTAAAATTGTTTGCCTGCTACATTGTGCAGCCTTGCTTTTCACATTTCAGTACTTAAGCAGTTTTCAATAAAGTAAAAATAATATCATAATGGGAAGATATATTTTTGTTCTCTTCATTTAAAATAAAACAGCTTTTATATTAAGTATAGATAGAGAATTTTTATGTGTTAGAGCTCAAAATTACAGTTAAGAGTAGTCATCTTGGGAACAAGAGAAAAATCTATGAAATGTCACCTTGATTAATGGAAGTTTCAGAAGTTTGCAAGAGGGTCTAGAAATTTTGGTAGCCCAAATGAGAGTTACCTCTACAATTGTAGTAGATAGTTGAAGACAATCTGTTGCACTGCACTCACTGATGTGTTCGTCACTTCTGTCTCTCTCAGTCTTTGCCGGAATCTGCAATCAGTCTTTTAACTCTGTTTAATGTCTGTGCAGTGGCCTCACATGACCAGGTGTCCTTGGTTTGAACCTGGAGGGGAATAAGAAAGAAATATGTAAATATACCTGAGCACTGAGAGACTTTTAGTTTCACTTGTACTGTGTTGGTGGTGCAAATGTGGTGGTTTGGGTTGGATGTGGGGAATGGACATGGTTGTGAAGCTGGGAGAGTTATTTCCTGTCACAACCACCTCTGCTGGCAGCATTTAGACTTGCTAGGAATGGAGGTGTAATTCTTTCTTTAATGCAACAGTAGAGCTGCATCTCTGAATTACACATACAGGATGGCAATGTGTATGTTCTGGAGCTCACCCTGCCTTTGTGCCTGCACCTGGACCACAACACACTGGAGCCAATATACTCCAGATTTAAGAAGTGCAGTCCTTCCTTTAGTAAATTGAAGTGAAGGCATGTTGTTCAGATTTACTGACATGACTGATGCAAAACTGGTGATTCACTGTTAGTTCTTCAGCACTCCTTTCTCACCCACCATCCATTTGCTGTTTACTCCGGTGTTTAAGCTAGGGGGGAGAATGTATGGCTAAACTCCCAACACACAGTTAGATAAATATGCTCTGAGTGTATGTTTATTAGTATCTGTTTTCATGTATTCATCTAGAATTATGTATATTACTGATGCACGTTCCTGTCAACTCAGTGCTTTTATTCACAGATCCTTTAAATGAAAAGAGAGCAATGTGGAAATAATTTCAAGGCTGATTTTTACATGAACTAGCTGCTAACTAATACTGTATGTAACTTTTTTGATCTAATTGCATTGAGCTCAGTCTATCTAGTGCTGTCACTCCAAATCACCATTTTAAGAACCATGCAAGTTGCAGCATGTTTCAGGCATTAATAGTGGCCAGGTAGTATTATGCTATTTTTAATGAATGTCTGTTTTCTATTCTTTGCTCTGCTTTCTTTGGAAAGAGGCCCATGTAACAAAGTATTAAGAAAACACACTGCTGCCCTGGAATGTGTATATTAGCTGCAGATTATTTCCTATTAGCAGATTAGCTGCGAGGCTATTGGCTCTGAAAAGTCTTTGAGAGTATTTTGTTTTGTAACTGATTCAAGCCATGGGAGAGAATTGCCACCCTGATTGGGAAGAAGAATTAGCTACTGTTGCCATGGCCACTGGAGCTCACAGTCGCATTGTTAACTCCAGTGCCCTCGGATGAGATGCCACAGCGTGAGCTCCTTGCCTTTGTTAATGCACTGATAGAATAAGGGCGTTCGGGCAGGCGAGGAGTAGGCTGGGAAAGTTTCCTGGGGAAGATGTGAAATGTTTGAGGTTTTTTTTTTTCCCGCCTCAGATTCGGCGTTTAATTTCTGCTTAACGCTACCCCAGTGCCGTCAGGCTGTGCAATCACTCCCTTTTAGCAAAATGCTGCTCTGTGCCTCTGGGTGGGGAAGGGGCGAATCCCAGTCCCCTCCCTAGCGGAGCGCCGGCCCCGGCTCCAGAGCAGGGGGGATGGATGGCGGCAGCCCACAGCGACCCAGGGCCTTCCTGCACTTGGGAGCATTTCTGTGTGCAGGGTTGTAAAGCACAACGGGGCTGGAGAAACTGTAGTTGTTGTAAACGACACTGGCTCTGCTGCTGGCTGGCTGCAGGCAAGGAGAGAGACGGGAGAGGCTTACTGCTCCATATCTTCATTGAAAACGATTTTCCCGTTTGGGTTTTAGGAATTGGCATTTTAAACCTATCCTTTAGAAATAATATTTTCAATACAGGCAGGAAAAAAAAAAGAGAATAGAAAAAAGGCAAGTTTTTAGACACTTAATAAGAGCATAAAAATGTATAAAATTAATTTCATGTATTTGCAAAATAAATAAATATATTTGACTAATCAGAGATAGACAGGGCTGACATGTATCTTGTATATCTCTAACTCTGTTTAACTTCTAAGAAAGTTTTGAACAGAGAAAAACATAGTATTAAAACAATCAAAGTGTATCATTAACAAAAAGTAATTATATTGATTCCTACATTTGAAACATAGCTCCTGAAATACACATAAGTGATTTTAAGCAAAATGTTTAATTTTTTTAAGTTTACTCTTCTCCCTTTCTCATCATCAGTGTTAGTAGAACCAATCACTTTCTTTAAATCATCCCACTCTCCTGAAATCTTTGTTAAACCCACATGTAGAAATGAGCCAAAAAATGTATTTCCACTGGCATGGTGAAGTGTTGGCATTGGGCATTTTTCAACTCAGCAGCAGGGTGTGGATGATAGGCGAACTGCATGGATCTAATGTGTGTCACACTGAATGGTGGCATGGAGCAGCCTCAGCATGGGTGGTAATGGGGCTCTCTCACTGCAGCTTACGTGTTTTCATAATGGATATTTTAAAATGATTGCAGACTTATCCTGAGAAAATCATGGGAGGGATTATTATAAAGGCTCTTAAAAGCATGCACATTGTTCTTCACAGTTTCTCAGCAAGCTGTAGTTTTACAACCAGGATATTAGCAGAGTGTCTCCCACTGCTGTAGAGTCTTTTGGAGTCTCAAGCAGAAGACAAGGCTATCATTGCTGCAGAGCCTCTTCCTGCTCAGCATATTCCCGCTTCTCTTTTATCCTTTCTTACATGTGTTTTTCCTCTTCTCCTTCCAGATGTACTGCTTGTAAATTGTCAGAGGCAATGAAAGAGCATGTTTAAGGTGTATGAATATGCACAAAAGCACAAGAAGCATATGAGGAAGGTGGTTTTGCTTAGTTTAGATCAGCATCTTGTGTAAATGAATGGAAGACTTGGCAAGTAAACATCAGCATTCTGGAGGGACCTGGTTTTGATTGGCACCTGGGCAAGGTGACAGACAGTGAACTACAGATTGAGAATAAAGAAGCATCAGACTTTACGTGCAGCCTTGACCTCTGTACTTTCTTATTCAGCTTTACTCAATAGATTTCTGCCCACTTGGCATTTGTTACTGCTAAGTAATCATCTGTCACATCAAAATAAATGGTTAATACATGCAGGTATAATAATAAGCTGCTCTAAAGTATATACTGGTTCTGTAGCAGGGCAAAAGCTCAACAGTTATGCAACCGATCCTTCCAAGGTGAAAATGGGTAATTCTACCACATAACACAAATCAGGGGAAAAGGCTTAAAGCAGAAAATGTGTGTGTGTGTGTATATACATTTCTCCTCTTAATTTCTCTGTAAAGTTTCTAGGAGGGTTTTCTGATATTTATGCTTCTGAATTTCTGGAAGATTTAAAACTCTTTTGGAGAATGCATTTTGATCTGAGTCACTTCTAGATCACTTGTTGGTATAACTGAAATGTTGATCAATGTAGAATAAACTCCTTATCCTGAAAACAGAGATAATACTGGCCATAATAGTGTGGAAATGGCAGCTGTCATTTAAGGCCAAGGAAGAGGGTTGGGTCTCTGCTTTGATCTCCAGATATCGGCGAGCAGTACTTTTCAGATTAAGTATGAGGACTTTCATTGGGTACACAACCAATCTAGGAAAAAAAGTAATTGTCAATGTCCTATTTAATCAGTCTGATTTCAATGAATCCAGTTTCAGTTAATGCAATTTTGCCTAATTTTTAAGACATTTAAAAACAAATTTAAAATGCAGACCCATCTGACACTCCAGTGGGGAAAATGGTGTATAACCCAAGAGTCCTCCTTTGAAATACCAAAGTTTAATTTTGCTTATTGCCTGAGGGAGATGAAAGTCTTCATTTGCGGAAAATTCATGAATTCAGACAGTATAAGGTCTTTGCAATGAATGCTTCATAATCTCTGTTTTTATTTATGTGTTCATTTAAAAAAGAATGCTTTACAATGCAATCTAAAGCATTGATTTTCTCCCAATGGCTACTCTGACTGAAAAAATAACATATCTCCCTATCTGTCATGTTATCTTAATGGTGTATTTAGCCCATACTACTTGTGATTGGGGAAATGATAGTCCATGTTGCCAGAGATCCAGCTCTCCTATCTGTCTCCTTGTGGAACTACAGTGCCAGGATTGAAAGGGGATGTTCCAAAAGTGACACTTTTGTCCAGGGACCGATCACAAACTCTTGAGCCTTTCTGTGTATGCACTTTGGATAGGTTAATGTGTTCATCATGGGATTCTTGTATTTGAAGGAGTGGTGGTGTATTTGAATTCAGCAAGGTTTACTCATTTTGATTTGATTCTCAGTTACAAATTGAACAAAAGATTTTTATTTTTATTCAACAAAATAGCATTGTATGTTGTCCCTTGCTCTTTCTAAAGCTTCAAGTCTTCTGAAACTGCAGAAAGCTCTATTTTCTAGGATTTTTTTCCTGTTTCTTAGAACATGAACAAACCATTCCTTTATCTTCTCTATCCATCCTATCCCTCCAAGAAGAGAAATTAAGTTATATAACTTCTCCCTTCATTTAGAAAAAAGTCTCCTGTAATTTGTTATCCAGAACCCTTAATGGTTTGATTTTCAGCTTCTGTGCAGATACAAGCATATGTGCTCTGTTAAATAAAATTATCCATGCTAAAAAGGGATTAAGAACTTCCAGTCTTCTGTAATGAAATGGGGCTCCTTCTCTGTAATCTTTTTCATGGAGGACTTTTGTTTGCACACAGGTATTGGTTTAACATCTTCAGAAGATGTTTGTTTATAATAAAAACTGTGGTGAGTTGGTTTTGCTCTATTTACTCTGAACACTTGAGATTGCTGGTGAAGTAAGGGTTTTCAGAGATCTTTTGTGATAGAGCAGACATACTGCAGTCCTGGATTAAAATTTCAGAGTTGTAAATGTGTTTACCAGTTTAATTATTTTTATTTTCTTTAGGGATAGAACTGAGCCATTCTGTTACATGGACAAGTTTGTGTTGTTGTAGAGGATGAAATTGAAGAAATACTTACAAATGGAAAACGAAGAAGTACATAGAAACACTATATTGCATAGCACTTAGTGCAAATGCTTTGTAGCTACCATTGCTTACAACAAATAATGTAATAGATGTACACAGGAAAGTTTTAGCTGCTGTTTATCTTTTGTAAATGATATAAGCAGGGAAATACAATTGAAGGCTTGCTCCCAATTGCCCTTTAGGACAGACTGCTGAGTTCTTTCTAGAGCTTTCCAAACTAGATGAGAGTGGGATATTCACACTTGGTAAGTACTTAAGGCCCTGTAGACTTCATTCACACTTGCACATGGAGGGAAAACCTCCCAGGCTGTGACGTAGCACAGTGAATCATTAATAGGAGAATCGAGCTGTTGAAAAAGCTAATGCAGAAGCTTTCTTGTGGTTATTCAGGTATCAGGTAGGTAAAGAGCATTTCAAAGCTCAGATGGCTTTGTAGATGTATTCAGCATAGTCAATATCTCAATACCACATAGCCTCACTTTGGCTCACTTGTATATATATTGGCCTAAGTTGAATAAGGAGTTAATAACATTTGCACTGCAGTTGGAAATACTCAAAAGTGCAACAACATTTATATTTCATATTCATCTAATAGAAAAATGTGTACAGATGTGAGAAGGTGAGTATAATAAATAATTGAGGAGGACATTAGAATAAGAAATCAAGGCCACTTATATGCTTATGATCTTTTAATTAAAGATGCCTGAGTGCAGATCAGTGGAATTAATTCTAGTTTCCTTAATGGGCAGGGGAAGTGATTTTGGTGTAGCCTTGTTATCTGACTGCTAGTACAGATGGGAGTACGTGTAAGTGATGTATAAGGCTGGTGGTTTATTCTGGACTGAAATGTTAAATGGGAAAAAGCTATAAGAAGGACTGCTGAAATGTAAGTACAGCAAGACATATAAATAATGTAGTATTTTTTAAAAAAACTCTAACATGCATAGTAGCAATCTCAAATTAATAGTAATAATTACAAAGTTGTTGGAACATGAATTCAGGTATCTAACTTTCACCACCTCTGTGATGCAGTCCCAACTGTCTAAATACCTGGTCATAAAAGATTGGTTGCTATTCATTGACTTGAGAAAGACAGCTTTTTCTGTTGCACTGGCTTCTCACCCTGTACCCACTGTAAGTGCTAGCAATGTTACGACTGGCTGTACTGGAGTCAGAGAAGATGTTCCATCTCCACATAACCTTTTCAAACAGATGATGTTTTATTTACAGCTATCCCGCTTTTGTGTCTTCTTTCTTCACCAAATGAAATAAAAAGTCTGTAATGCATTGTTCACTGCCCAGTATAATAGAGTGAAGCATGGTGTGAGCATCTCCTCTGAAGCTGGCCATGCTCTTCTCTTGCAGCTAGTGAAAGGTGTACTGTGCCTGTGCATTGGTACAGGCTGCTTGCAACTGAACAGCTCTGGCACGTAGGCAGTGTCTTTTTGGGACCAGGAGGAGGCAGACACTGAAATCAGGCTATGTTTGTGAGAAATCAGGTGAGACATTTTGCACAGCCACAGACATGGACACACCCAAAGGCCATGTGTACAAACAGTGGAAGGGCTAGAAACACATCTCAGACTGCTTCACAGGCTTGGATAGCATGTGGGAAGACTGCATTTTTAATTGAAATGAGTGTGACTGTGATGAAACAGCCAGACATTATCAGAAGTAGTAACAGGAAGCTAAAGCTGCCTGTGCCGTAAGAGCTCTCCGTCTTGCTGGGTTGGACACTGCCTGCTCTGGGCCAGATGGGTGGGGTGCAGATGGGACAGTGCTGCTGTACTGAAGAAACCACAGTGCTGTGGGCAACTCCTCACCTCTTGTATCTGCCTTGTCTTTACATGATCTTTACAATTGTCTACATGTCTTAATATCCCTTGAGATCACTCAAAATGTTCTGTAAATTGCAAAACTAAATTCTTAAACCAGCTTAAATGTCCTGCATGCTCACTAGAGATTGAGACCAGTTCTTCACTTTGCCTGTGGACAAGAAGCAATTCATTAAATGGAAAGTGTGCTAGCACGCCTTGAATATGAAAGGCAGTGACAATTCCTGAGCACAACAGCTCTCTTGTTGTTGCACAGACTGTCAGTCTTCCTCTTCTCTCAGTCCCCTCTCCATGTTAGAAACTAGGTAGGAAGAGTCATCAGCTTTGGAGGTGATGATGATAGAAAGTCACCTGCAGTCCCCAGGGGCATGGGTTTACTTCTTTCAGGTCATCACCTTAGAAGCCATAGTACATTTAAAAAAATTCCAATTCTTTTCTGAAAACTGTAGAGTACCAATAAGTGTGTGTGCTAAAGCTATTACTTAACCAGACTAAAATGAAAAAAGTTTTTTTTCCAGAACCCCTCAGACATATATATATATATCTATATATATTAGAGGTATAGCAAGCTCTCTTAAAAACTGTGCTTCTTTTCTCATTAGTCACGTAATTTTCTTAAATTCCTGCACTTATCTTTGAATTCTGCCCAGTGGATAAGGAATGGATAGTGGATGTGACAGTAAATGAAAATTATATCAGTTTCAATATCGAACAATGATGCTCTATGCCAGCAGCATGATGTGACTAAACAGTGTAAGTAATGGATTTAAAAATAGGAGGAGTTATTGGATTTTCATATCAAAATCTAAAGGTAGTTCTTAAAAACTGAGAAACAGTTAGATTGGCTTGTGGTGACGAAAAATAATATTCTTACTGCCCTGAGGATGTTCAGATTAAGTTAATTTTACTTTATTAAAAAATAAAAGTAGCACTTTCATGTTATTGCTTTGGAGTTCTGAAAGCACTGTGTAATAAAACCCACTTTTTTTTCCTTTTTAAAGTTATGAAAATTATCATACTCAGAAAAAGAAAGTGGGTGAGAGAGATGATACATCAGTTTGTAATAATTGGTATATACTTCTCAGATAATTCCAAAACCTTTCATAATATTTATGGAACAATCCGCTGTTAATATTTGTTTCTTTTTTACTTGACTTACACAGAGAATTCATCCTTTAATATTCACTGAGAAATTAAATCATTCCTTTGTTATATGATTATTTGTGGACTATGGAGTAAAAACTTCTTAGGTTTAAGTAACAAAAATTTCTAAACTAGTTCTCCTTCTTATGGAACAACTCTTTCATGTAAGTGGGAATATAGGAGTTGTAAGGTGGGTCACAGATGACATTTCTTTCCCATAAAAAGGTGCATATATTTTGCTCAGAGTCTGACAGAAAACAAATCAAAAGAAAACAGCGTGATGTGTTGTAAGCTGCCTTTCACCGAACTCTCATGCCTTTTTTTTATTTTTAATTCTAGGCGGTTCTGTGTGAAACTTCTAGTTATCATGGTAGAAAGGTGAGAAAATTTGATGTTTAACAGGAAGATCACCACAGTTGGCAGCTGCACAGACTAAGAGAGCTTGAATGTTTATGAGTTATCTTGGAAAGAAATAAATCATGAAAATTTACCTTGTGAGGAATAATTCACTGCATGGAACTCATTTTTACAGGGTTTACTGCGTTTCTGAAAGCAGCAAGACCTCTTTCATCTGACAAAATCTAAGTTCTCTACTACAAAGGCTTGTAGAACATGTCTGATCTTAGCTCTGCACATAGCAAGCCTGTCATGTTCTCCATGATATATAAGCAAGGCAAAAGCTAAACATCTGTGGCTTGAAATAAACTGCTTTCTGTCTCGTTACATTTCTCCAGCTGACCTCTCATATCCAGAAAATGGCTCATTTTAAGAAATAATACAATTTTGAAATTAATTGCCAACATCCTATTTGGCAATGGGGTTTGTGTTAAGGGTCTGAAGCAAGTCTAGAACATTCTGTATTGAGGGGAGGTCCAGTCATTAGCAAAGTCATTAGCAACGTAAGTCAAAGCGAGTAAAATAGTTTCCAGATTCTGTAAAGTGAGTGACACAAAACATTAAGTGTGAATCCTGCCATAAGTTTATGAGGAAGCAATGTGGTTTTCAGGCCCACTGAAGGAGCCAGCACATTGCTCTGTGTGTAGCTCCTTGATGCAAGGCTCCTCTCCCATTGTACAGAATGATGTAGCTCTGCTGAAGTCAGTGAAGCTTCTCCGATGTGCTCTGATGACCTGGTGCCTTGCCTCTTCCCTGCACAGAGGGAAGTCATTTCTTGTAAAACAGTTTTTGAAAATTAGTGTAGTCATCTGGTATTCAGTTTCACTTGAAGTCCCAGACAGCAACCCAGTCCACCCATTTTCCAAGGCTAACCTTGCAAACTCTGTGTTCACTTCAGCCTTCTATTTAGACTCCTAGAATGGGATGAGATGGAAATTCAGCTGCTCTGGTGGCTGCAGTTTTGTTATTTGGACTAGGTCAGAGCTTTGAAGCAATCAGTTTGTTTTATAGTAGTCATTGCTCTTAAAAAGACTTCAACTATAGAGGCTTTCAAATGAACAAAAATGTGGGTGATCAAAGGAGAAAATGAGCTGTGTCCAAATGGTTTTCTTTTCAGCTACCAACTGGGGGAGCTGCTTGTATAAATAACTGTAAGATGGGGATGAGACAGGATCAGCATAAGGACGCCGTCAATAATTTATGTGCTTAAGTCCTTTCTCTGCCATGTCCCAGATAGGATCTCCACTCACAAAGATGCTCAGAAGTTAGTTTGCAGGCTTCAGGACGAGCTGGTGGGTAGGATCTCAAATACATGCTGCCTGGTATGCTTCCCATAGTGTTCACTGTAAATTATCTTATGGTCCCAAATCAGAATTTGTTCTAAATCAAACTTCTTTTTTAAAATTAATTTTATTTTACCATGGCAGCCATCTGCTTAAAACATTAAGCAAAAAATTCCTAAACATGCAATAGACTTAAAAGTAATCCCATTGGGAAAAGTGTAAGGTGCCATTTCCTGCAGTTTCTTGTCTTCACTAGATTATTAGCCCTTACATCATAAGCCTGAAAAAATGCAGAAAGAAGATCTATGCATGTGACACAGCTAAAGAAATGTGAGTCATGAGTGACCCCAAAATAGTGTTTGAAATGGCTGACACAAAGCTTTGGAAATAATTTATTTAGAAATAATTCTGCTAATACATCCTTAGTCTCCATTTTTATTACTAGGAGCATTTAAGCTCTAATCTTCAGGTTGTGGTGTAAGAGTCCTCTCTGTGTCAATCAGTTATGACGTAAAATACGGATTATTTCTTTAAGTGGGAATTACGGAACAATGGAATCTTTCAGGGGCTCATTCATTTTTGGGGGAGTCTACAGAGGGTGTCCTAGGAACTGCTGTCAGAAAATACAGTAATAATGTTCACTCACACACACAGAATTGAACTAATCTCCAGATCTGGTGTTAGAGAGGAATTTTTCCTCAGAGGAGATTGGCAAGGCAGCTAGGTGTGGAGAAGCTTCATCATTTTCTAGGACACTAACAATGAAGGGAGCATCTTCAGGCTGTGCCTGCGGTGATGCAAGTAAAGTGCGGCAACTCAGCTTCATTCCAAAACCTCCCTGGTCAGAGCTAGCCAGGTCCTGTAGGGCAACTGCTTCTTCCAACACATCAGCACTTTGTAAGTCATTTACATTTTCCCACATAAAACTTCCTCCTTCCTCCTTGGACTGAGGAGGGACATGCTAAGGAAGAAGGAGATGTTTGCTGCCTTCACACTAAGCTGATTGTTATGGAGGGAAATCTCTGCCATCTGCAAAAAGGCTCGTCTAAGTGTTCAGTAGTGAGGGAGCTTATGATGAGCTGAGTTATGTAAGAATGACAGACATCTTAAATACTTCCTTGCTACTTTCATTTATATTTATTACTTTCATGTGTTCTTTTTTGATGGAGCAAGTTTTGATTTTACCACTTCTTGCACATGCCAGAGGTAGGAGAGAGTTAAGACTAAGTTAAATGTAACTTCCTATGCTTCTGCTGGAATGTTGCCATAGAAGAACTGATACTATGACTACTGCCAGTTTTGTTGTGTCTGTGTTAAAAGCACACAAGAGGAATACATAGAAAAGGAGGATGCAAACATGCTCACAGTCTCATGGATCTTTAAAGGCCAGTCTTGTGATATACCCACCAATGTCCTCCTCCTGACTGACTCATTTTCAAGGAAGAAAGTTCCTTGGGTCCTCTTAAAACAGTCACAGGTGTCAGGAAGCCGCATGCCTCATCAGTAGGCTGCAGAACCTGACATTTAACTGGAGATGGAAAGTGGCCAACCTCATCCTTTCAGTTTCTCCCTGACAGATCCTGATTTACCTATTGGCACACCTGATTCCTCTTTGGAAGGTGTAACTGCTGTCTCGCCCAAAATAATACACATAAAAGTCTGCAAAACAGTCTCATACCAATTTCTCTTTCACCTTGATGCTGCCTCCCTTGGCTGTAAGAGATTTGAAATAGCTTGCCACTTATTTTTGCGCAATGGAAAATAAAGAACAGACCCAAAGGGTTGAGTTGACCAAGCAAAGTGCTTAAATCATGATGTTGAAATTGGAGGGAGTGGTTGAAGTAGCAAACTCTTCTCTTTGGTGTACTAAACATATTTACAGGATCAGGCCCCAAGCTCAAGTAAACCCTTGACTGTAGTATCTTGGGTAAAGGTTGAAGCTACTGTCTGTTATTTTACCAGCATATTTCTACAGATGAGAGCAGCAGCAGCAACCTGTGCACTGAACAAATGAATAATTGTTTGAAGGATATCACTGGGGGATCTAAAAAGGAAAATTATAATAGTAGTAATAAGAATAACAATAATAATGAAGAGTTGTTCTAGTTTAAGCAGAATATTGCCATCAAATACTTCAGAAATGTTAATCAGTGAGCTCAAATGTTTAATGACAACATCCAGCTATTATTTTGAGCTTCACCTATATGAACTATCTTTTTTGATCTAAGCAGTATTTCACCTGTAAATGGAACTATGAACTTTCCTTACGTATCAATTGATTTCTTCTGATTTGAGAGGAGATGGGCTATTATATTGTTCATCTAATTTGAATTGGTAGGGTTCTTGAGACCAGATTTACTCCTGTGGCTTTCTTGTGATCAGGTATTTATAACCTTAATTGAAAGTTTAGAACAATAAATGAAGAAGACTACATGTTCAGTTTTTTTAAATAACCCAGTGAGTTATTATTGGTCTATAAAGGATTTACTGCTTTGTTCTGAGGGCTTTATGCTTCGCATAAGTGGAAAGTAGCTCTTAATGTTTAGCACAACATAACAGGTAGGCACATGTACGGCTGAGCAGACAATCTGTCTTTACCAAGATTATACTTTGTCAATCATTCAGTACAAAAGAGATCTTTGGTAATTTGATTATTCCTCTAACCCTTTAACACAAAGCACATTTCAGGTTTGTTTCCTGTTAAGACTGTGTCTTTCTCATGTTATTTGCCCATGAATGTAACTTTTTAAAAGTGCAGGATGTGTTACCATTTAGACTTGACGGAAGAATTCTTTTGAGGAAAAATTTGTGTAAGCAAAGAAAAAAAAATTCAAAATCAAAACAGGAGTCAGGTTTCAAAACTTCAAAAGGGCAAAGCCCTGAGTGTTGACAAGTATTAAAGAAAACTTAATTTCCCTAAGTAGCAGAACAAAGAATAATTACAAAAATTCTTCTGACATATGATGGAAAATGGTTTTCCTCTTAGTTGTCATTTTAATTCAAATTTCATCTCCATGTTTCACCAGAAGTAAACTAATTGCAAATTTTGCAGGTTTTTTGCAGTTATATTTAGAATAACTTCTTTTATTATATCCTGTGTATTGATGTAGTAATGTTTATACATATTTCATGAACAAGAATGTTTTTCCACTTGACTGTATGTCATTTAAGGAGAACTGTGATCCAAAGGTAACGTTGTGAGTATTCTATGTCTCATTAAGAAGAAGGCAAGGTCCTACCTGAGTTAGTTTTTTACAGAGGTATAGAAATCAAACAAGAAAACTATTTCAGCTTGTGTATTTGTTTTTCATGAGAGGTATTTTGGGCTTGTTAGAGGTAACTGATCTGCCATATACTTGCATTAAAATTTGGATTTGTAAAATACCAGCAATGTACAGAGTTAAGTACTTAACTGACAAACCTCAAAAAAGTTGTCATTAGTGGGAAATTGCAGCTGATTAGAAACATTTAGAGGATAAATGCACAAATACTAATTAAAAGTCCAAAAGGACCGTCATGGTTTAACCCCAGCCAGCAACTCAGCCTCACACAGCCCCTTGCTCACTCCCTTCACCCCCTGTGTCAGGATGGGGGAGAGAATCAGAAGTGTAAAAGTGAGAGAACTTATGAGTTGAGATAAAGGCATCTTAGGAGGTAAAGCGGAAGCCGCATGCACAAAGGAAATCAAGGAATTCATTCACCCCTTCCCATGGGCAGCCAGGTGTTCAGCTATCCCCAGGAAAGAAGGGCTCTGTCAATATAACAGTGACTTAGGAGATGAATCACATCACTCCACATATCCCCGAGTGCTTGGAGGATATTTACAGTTAAGCCCTTCTAGCTCGTAGGCAAAAATAAAACTTCAGAGATTAATTCATTTCCATGTATAGGATGTTCCTGAGTACAAAATGCAAAGTCCTAATAAACATCTTTTTTTGAGCATAGGGAAAACTCCTGACTAGAAACTGAAGTCTTATAAATTCAGATTAGAAAAGATCAGCTTTGAGAAACTGGCAGTGGGGTCACTTGGTTTATTCAGATGAGAATGGGATGTCTTTTTACAGGACTGCTTTAGTCCAACACAACAAGTTTTCACCAATTACATACTACTGGTTTCCATCCAGCAGCAATGACTTTAGCCATTTAGTCCTTTCCAGCCATAAATTTGATGGATCTTTGACATTTGCAAAAATGAACAATGAAATCTGGGTCTCACTAAAATCAGCATCAGTATTTCTCTCAGTTTCTCTTCTCCCTCTAAACTGCAGGAAAGGTGCAACTGTCTTTTGATTTTTTTTCCTGTGATTTCTCATCTCAGGAAGTGGCAGCCCCCCCAGTTCCCTGCATAACCTACTGTTCTATATTACTAAACTGAATTTCTTGGCTCCAAGACAGATGAATCTTATCTTTTTGCATATTAACAGGTTAATGCTGTCATCAGTGCTTTATTGAGGTAATACTAAAAATAATCCAGGACTAACATAAAAGGTATCCATTTTATTTCAATTGACTTAATGCTGTTATCAAGGTGACCATCTAACTGTTCCATATTCTGAATCTTTATTCTCCCTTCATGTACAGCTGCTGCATAATAATAAGGCCAAATATTTGCCAATTTAAGTCTATTGATTAGACTTGATACTCTCTGCTGGGTTACTGGTTGGACTTGAGGATTTTATAAGTCTTTTCCAACCTAAAAAATTCTGTGATCCTGTGATATCTTCTGCAGTAAAGATGAGTTCTTAGGAAGAAAGCAGCATGTGTAGCAGACAGCTGGTAAAGGTACTTGATCCCTTCTCTCTTCACTGAAAGCTTAAAGCTGAGGTCTCTCCTGGTCTCAGGGTGTGAATCTCTCCTGCACACTCTGGTCTTGCTCAGAGCACAATGTGCCTATAGGTGCCGACGGGTTTTCCTCCCTGAAAACGAGGCCATGTGCACAGTAGGATCTGTTCTGGCAGCCAGAGCTGCAGAGCAGGACTGAAGCTGGACAGCCCCAATACACTGGTTTCTTTAAGTTAAAAATCTTTATGCATGTATTAGAATCATAGAATGTTAAGGGGTTGGAATGGACCTTAAAGGTCCTCTAGTCCCAAGCCCTCTGTCATGGGCAGAGACACCTCCCACCAGACCAGGTTGCTCAAAGCCATATCCAGCCTGGTGTTGAACATGTGTTCAATGCCAAGTAACTTGTGCAGGAAGATCTTACATTTTCTGGTTACAAGCTTATATATAGATCTTCTTGGTGCTAAGCAAGCTTCAGGGTTTTTTTTAATCTTTCAGTGTTTCATCTTTCTGCTGCTTTTGCTTTTCCTTTGAGCTATAGTCATGCACTTTGCCCCAGACAGGTATCTGAAATAAGACTAATGAATCCTTCTTTCTAGTTTCAGCTTGCAGCCAGTTCATTCAGATAGATTATATTTCTAAACTTTGGGTGTGAGGTGCATGGTCTCAAATGACACATGAGAAATATTTTAGCAAATGATGGTTTATTATCACTCTATCCTTTGAACTGAAACATCATTAAAAAAAGGGGGAAAACCCACATTAATTTAAAACAAAGAATATGGTAGATGATTCTTCTCCTCTATCCAAGGCTGCTGGTTCAAAGCAATGATGTTTTCTTTGATTTCTTCTCCACAATATTTCTGTTTCAGGACACAGAATTTTGAAGACGGTTGCCTGAACTGACTTTTTTTTTTTTGTGTGGTTTTATTTTGATTCATGGATTGCAATATGAAAGAAAGGATATATACAAAGCAGGTTTTCTGTCCTATCACATTGTGCAATTTGTACTACCCTGAAAATTAAGCTAAATCCTCTGGGTGTGAAGTAAGAAGAAACAGCTCATTCCCCTCTGCTCCTCAAAACCACATGAACTTAAATATTAATGAAACTTTCATGAATCACACATAACACATACTGCCCCTTTGTGCTGGAAAAGGCCCCAGCTTTTTATGGTTGGTACTGTGCAGCCAGGAGAATTGAAAGCAGAGTCACAAAACAGTAATTAATACACTTCTGAGCTGAGCTATTTTACTGTGTGGATGCTAATTAAGAATGATAGATCCCAGTGACTGAGTGGCACATAATACATTCGGTCAGCAGAAGTGAAAGGTCAGTTATCATTTTGACTACTTTAATGTTTTCCCTTATGCCAGTGATTTCAGGAACCACAAATGTCAAAGTGAAATGCCTTATGCCTTCTCTTTCTAGAATGCAGATTTTTAGTGACATAACAGGAGCATTTGCTTTTTGAAAGCATTTGATTGGCTATGGGGGTTCTGACCAAACAATCAGGAGGGAAAAGAAAATTTAAAAAATTAAAAAGTAAATATTAAACCTCGGCATTGCAAGTGCATTCTGTTAGGGTTGGTTCTCTGAGACGCTGTAAAATGAAGTGGTTTTCCAAATGGGGCAACCCCTGCTGCCAAAAAATGATTCAATGAGACTGGACACTTCAAAGTTCTCTTTTGGAAAATCTCATCCACTTGATCAAAACGTTCCTTGATGGGTTTAGAATATTTCTAAGCTATTAATTTTCAGAGAAATGGGAAAGGGTAGTCTTAGGTCCAAAACTTGAGATGAATTCAGACATTGCAGCTTTATGCAGCAAGGAGACAAGTCAGAAAGGGAGCTCATGTTCTGGCAGTAGGAATGTTAGACATCTCACAGATGCTCGTACCACTGCTACATGTTTAACTTCACTTGTCATCTCTGTGTTCTTCATAGCTTAGACACCTTCTATTTTTCCTTAATACTGTATAACCATGATTAAAGGCAATAGAAAAAATCCTGTCCTGAGGCTTTTAAGACCCTTTGATACTTTAAAGGGTACATGCTGAAACAAAAGCATAACATGACTTTTCTTGAAAAAAGTCAAGATTACTTTTAAAATTTTGCATTATTAAATATAATTTGATATTTTGATCTCTTATATTATATATGATCTCATATATATTTAATTCCTCCTTAAGGATGACCTACTACAATTAAAAAAGAAAACAAAGGCAAAAGTAGGTAACAAAGGAAGACTTTTAGTTCAGTTTTGTGATGGGTTTTGGGCAGTACCAAAACCACTAGAGTTATAACTAGGGACTGCAGTTAATACTGTAGTTCATATAGCGGTTGAGTATTTCAAAAATAAAAGCTTGAACTGACCATGAGGTGCTGGTATACCTCCTACACATCCTATTGCAGTGCATTAAAAGAATGATGCTGTATTAAAAAAAAAAAATTATACTGAAACAGGACTGCAAATAGCAGTTCATGGTTTTACATACTAGTGTTACTACTACTGAGTGCTTTAAAGAATGGCATGTCTTTGCACAGAAAATTGATACTTGGTAGTGCCTCTGATAATGTCAGAGTGGGTGTTTGAGTAAATGGGTTTAGCATGCTATAAGGTGAGTGACTAAATGAAATTTCTTAGGTAAATGGGTGTGATCAGTAATGCTGATTACTAGAGCAAAAGAATATGCAGCAAAGAGGAAAGTAAGCACAGTAACAAAGGCAGAGATTTCACCTAAAAGTCGGTCATGGAGGGAAATACTCAGCACAGATCAGAGAGAGAGTTGCTTGGTGAAAAGGTGCAATAACTGGCATAAATGGCATTTGGAGAAAGCCCTTGACCTTGCTAAAAATAAAAAAATAAAAATGAATGAGCTTTCAGGCTTTCAGCTCTTGGAAGAAGCCAGCGAGTGGGCAGGCACAGAGCACAGGGCAGTCTGGGCAGCGCTCCCACCACTCGCCAGGACGTGGTGCATGAGAACCAGCAATGGAATCTGGCTTTGTGCACAACAGGGAGATTGCAACCAGCAGCTTATGTTTTAGTATAATGCTAACTTACTCAGGCAGCTCTGGGCACACTTCTAAGAAGCCACTAATGACATTGCAGTTGTGTAACTTGAACAGTCTCTGTTCTTGCTCAGATTGCCAAGAATACCGCAACCCAAAAAGCCTGTTACGCAACTGCGAGAGAGACACTTGGGCCGCTGCAGACAGCCGCATCTTGACAATTAGATTTTTGTCCAGGCTGTCTTTTTGGTTCATTTTTTATGTTAACAGGACTATGTGTTTCCCATATAGGCTTCTTCAGTATAGCAAAGCTATATATTTTACCAGGAAGCTGAGCACAGTGTTACAGTATAACGGCACCTGTAATTCAGCTTCTATTTATCTATTTATCTTCATTACCTTTCTGAGTAATGAAGCTGCTGACAGCCTTCCAGAAGGTCTAAGATCCACTGCAAAATTATAATCAAGCTAGGTGTTCTTTAGAGAAGAGAGAAACTTTTCTGTACAGCTTGTTTGTCTGGACCTATAACAGGAGCAACATTGAAGAAGAGACCTTCTGTATCACTTGCTTCAGTCCTATCCAATCGTACGATGTCACATGGTCATTTTAAGAATTAGATCATGTTCTATTTCAAAATGCATAGAACTTTTTTCTTCCTCCCTTGCTGCTATTCTTGTGGAAAGAATGTTCCAGAAATCTGTTTGCTATAAAATCAGCATCTCCTTTCTGTCCTCAATTTATGCCTGACCATAATTGATGAAAGACTAGACAAATTACATCATTAATTGTTTATTCTCATATGTGGTATGCCATTTATGTGAGTGTCATCTTAGTAAAGTTGTTGAAGTTACTGACTTTAAAAGACTGAGAATGTGTGGTATCTGTGAATTTGAGTGGAACTAAGTCTTGATATCCAAGAGATATTTTGAATTGGTTTTCTGGATGCTGGAAATACTCGGTTTCAGAGCCTGAGTACCCTTTCTCTGTTCTTGAGGAGAAGATGAGGCCGTGGTCAAAAAAGGGGAACACTGACTGAGCTACTAACTGTGCATTGTAATTTACCTGCAGGCACAATAAAATCCATTATCCAAATATTGCTCTTACATTTGATTTGGAGTGTAGGATATCATTTGAACTATTGAAACAAGTTGTAGGTTTTCTCTGGGAATTACTATGAGTAATTAAAAGAGATTTTCTGGCTCAAAAGGAAACAGCAGAAGACTGCTCAAAGGGAGGTGGTTGAAAGGGAGGGAGGTTATTAGTGACGTCCTGGCATCATAGTCTAGGGACCAATTATTTAAACAGTTTTTTTTAATGTCAGTGGCACAAAAAGAAGAGCCCAACTATACATTTGGGAGATAGGGATGATAGTTTCTGCTTACCATGGCTGGTTACAGCACTTGTTACACAGAAGTAGCTCCTGGAGCAAACCCAAAGAAGTAGCACTCTTGAACCAGATGCTGAGCTCCACAGTCAGGCTCTTCCTTTCCTCTTCTGACCCTTAGTTTTTGAATTCAATACTGAAATTTCATTACTGAAGCTTTGCTTCAACGAAGCTTAACTCTGGGTAAAGATCTAGAATCCACCTCATTTTTTTGTGCAGGTGTTGTACCAGCTAAGCTACAGGAAAGTACTTCTACGTATGTTTCCAAGTGAATGTGTCCCCAGTTGCTCTGAAATTTTTCTGCACTCACTGTTCTGATTATTTTCTTAAGAGACATTTCACTGTATTTTGCCTATTTTCCAGGTCCCTGCTGAGCTTATGTAGGAAACAGACAGGGAGTTCTTGAGGCACAGGGAGTTCTACTGACTAGGGGGAGAACTTCATGTGGCTGAGAAGCTTTCAGGTGAAAGCCAGAGCTGTTTTCAGGGTTAATGGCTGCTAAGCATAGCTAATGTAGCTCACAGTTTCAGATTCAGAGACCCCAGGACAAACTAAATCCTGTTTTAGATACCTAAAGCCTACTTTGGATCTGGACCAAATGCTTTATGTTTGGAGAAATGTGGAGAATGTAAGTGCTTCTGATTTCTGCATGCAGATACTTAAACTTGATTAGAATGAAAATGCAAGAATCTTATGCATAAATTAGTGTTAAAAGACATTCAGATTGAGATCTATGCATAAAAAATCAAGGAAATACTGGGGTAGGATTATTACATTAGTCTTTCTGTCCTCCTCCACCAGACTCAAACTCCCTTTGTACCAACAAATAAGGTTGTCACTGTGTCTGCCACTGGGGTAACATTTGTTATCTTCATGTGGAACAGTTTATTATCATGCAACCAACATAAACAGTTAAAAAAATGTTGTCTCTGTTATTTTTTTGGCCCACCAGAACCTGATTTGTTAACCTTCTGAGCCTGCTGTGAACCTTGCTTAGTTTTCAGTAACACATATGAAGACCATTGGCCTTAAGGCTGTGGGTTGCTATAGCTGTACTGCTTCTTGTGCTCTTTCATTTTTCTTGTCATTTGGAACATGGATTATTTTAGATAAGATAGTTTGGTGTGGTTGTATTTTTTAATACAATATTGTAAAAACACCTAAATCTTGGTTATTGCTTCCAGCATCCCAAAATAACATTCTAAATAGGCATTGTAATATTGTACTTGTTTTTCTATTATCTATCTAACAAGCCACCCATAGTGTGTAAATTCCATCAATGTCTGCATTGTGAAAAAGAATAACTATTGATGTCTGTTTTAAAAATTATTCTGTTTGCTTAGTAGGACTGCATATACATTTGAAAACAGACAACCAAGTTAGGATATGATGAGGTAATGCTTTTTTACTTCTTTTCTGCCTCTTCCAAACTGTTCTCTCCCTCTAAAATAAAGAAATATTTCTAGAAAAATGAGGAGCTTTGTCCTGAATAGGAATCCTGGCCTCTGAACACCAAACACTCATCTCAACATTTTGTTACAGGGAACAGCAATTTTCCCTATGGGCCTGGGGAAAGAGGATAAAATATAAATAATTTAACACCTTCCAGTTTTCTCCACATTTGTGTGCCCAATGGATATTTGATGTAAATATATAAATTATCATTGTGCGACTAGATCAAAAAAAATCAAAGAGCAGTGAAGAACCTCTCTTTTCAAAAGTACTGACAGGTGAGCACCTGAGTGCCTGTTTCTTAAATACAGAGTAAACAAACATTTTAATGTGTGGCCTGTGACTTTCAAAATGAAGCATATTAAAGAAGTTGATGATTTTCAATTATGTAGCCATTGCAATATTTTAGCTTTTGAAACTGCTTTAATGAGTGTCGATTATGTAGCATGTTGCATTTTACTAGACTCACAAGAACTAAATATAACACTCAGATTTCCAGGAACTCATAAAAGATCCTTCTTTTGTGCAGAAGAAGGCATTTTTAATGTGTCTTAAAGCACAAATGTTTCACTTGTAGTGCTGCATGTAATGAGAGTTATTGCCACTCTGTGTGCACCGTTGCTGGATCTGTGCATGGTTATACAGCAGTATAGATCCCCATTGTAAAGTATTTTCCGTGCATTTAAGATAGGATTAATGATGTGCTTGCATGGCAGGTTCTATTTATAAGTTAGAGTTTAAATCTGCAGGTATGTGCTGTTTAGAGCTGAGACAATCACTTGTTGATCTTTGCAAGAATTTACATTTAACTTTATTAATACCAGAAATGCTTAATTTGCAAATGACCCAGATCTTTGCAGTAATGATTGAAAATTAGAAGTTTTAGGAGTGTTTGCCACTTAAGCAATCAGGAGTGTATATTTAAAATTGACACTGTTGTTCAAAGCAAAAGAAAGCAGAGTCCCATCTTTTTTATTTGTCTCATACAGACTCCTGCACAGTAGCAGGATATGGCAAAACAATGTATATTTACAAATAGAGAAAAAAGAAATACAAAAACTCAGATTTAATACTTGATTGTTTATTCAACTCTGTTATCACCATGAGATTAATGTAATCAAAATGACTGTCCTACCATAATAGTTTGTAGACTAGAAGTGATTATATACATTCTGAAATTTATGTTTGTGTTTATATTTTAGTTAGTGGTTTAGGCTATGAAATTTTGGCCCTGGGGTTAAACCTAAAGGTTTTCAAACCAAGAAATCCATGGCTAAAATATCTTTGGTGGGAGGGAATAATGTAATTACACACAGCTTTTTGATAAACAGCCTAAATTATGCTTCAAAGGACAGATGTGTCTTTAATAATCGGAACCATTTGCATTTTCAGATTAAATCCTGCTTGATTGCATTGTACTTGATACGTATACTTAAATCTATATGTTAACTGTTATACTTTGATATAGAGCATATTGTTTGACTTTGTTCTTATGATCTGACAAGCTTCATTATATAATAAACTAGTTTAAATAAATCTTAAAGACATAAAAGTGTTCTTGACAGTAAAAAAAAAATTTGAAGCACACAAATGATATATTGGTTAGATGTTCCAGAGAGAGTCAAAGCTTTTTTTCATTCAGATCTTTGAACATGTGTTTTGAATAAAGCTGTAAGGCATTTTCCAGTAACCAGTGTTGTATTACAAAAATGAGTAAAGTAAAACAAAAGGAAAACATGTTTCAACATTTTATTCAGTATTGTCACACATTGTTGCACATTTCCAGCTGGAAGTAAATGTGACATTTGTAATGCTAATTTTTCAAACCTAACCTTTTATAACATATAAAATATTACTTGGGATGGTGTGCCCTTGTGAAAAGAGCAGGAGTAATGAAGTACTCGATCAGGGTTCAATTGGATTCCTAATGGCTTGAGTGCAATTACACTGCCAGTTGGTTGCAATCAATCAAAACCATTTTTGAATTGTTCTCTTAAACTGTATCTAGTGTTAACTGCTGATAAGCAGGTTACAGAGCACTTGACCTGCTATAGTAGCAATGCGTGTGTCTCACAAACAAGTGATGCTGTTAATGCTACTGCGTTTGTCCTGCATGAGGAAAACCCCTGATTTGTTAATACAGAAAAACACACTGCCACTTTGCTCCATATTATGTGTGATGAAAAAATGTGAAGATAAGTGTAATGAAGAAGCACGTAAGGAAAATGCAGTATATAATTTCAGTGTTATGTATGTAATAGTGTTAATTGGGGCTATAGATACATTAAGTAACTAAAATATATATCTCATTGAGTTGCTCCCCATTTTCATCTATCATAATGACAGATTGCCAGCCTCTGTTGACTCAGGGAGGGAAAGCAGGGAGAAGCAAGAAGGGAAAGAGCACATGCAAGCAATTTGGATATTAAAAAGATGGCAAATTAAAGAAAAAAAAAGAAATAAAAAAAGTCTTACAATTAAGCTATAATGGAATTTATGGAAAGATGGATATAATTTATTTTGGTTTTATTTGTCCAGGGCCATAACATATTAGCCTGGGAATATAATCTAAACCATACCACATACAATGTCGCTAATGGGACATTTATGCTAAAGGGACTTATTCCCATACTTCAGGATAGGAAAAATATACTCTAATGTTTCATTGCAAGGCATTCCTCTGAAAATGAAAGCTAATTAAATATTTTTTACTGTTAGTTGAAAAATTCATACACCTGAAGACCTTTAATCCATGTGAAAACTGGTAGAGCTCAGCAAATGTGGTACTTGAAGCAAGGCTGACAGTCTCAGGAGGCTTGGTACCTCCTTGCTAGCCAGTACCTAATTTTTACCCCAGCACACCTCAGCAGGTGACATTTTGCTATGAAAGTGGCAGTACAAATGTGTTTCACTGTTTGTGTTTGCTCCCATGATTCCTCTCCTGACTCTGGTAGCACAAATGCCATGCAATTGTAGCAAGACGGAGTGGATGCCAACATGCTTTTTTACAAGCTGGGTAAATGCTCACATTAAAATGTTGCTCCAATTGAAGACAACAACAATAATTGCATGCATCTCACTCAAAGAAAATCTGCTTGTTTCCTGAACAAGTTCTTTGTTAAATATGTATCTTTTTTCTATAATGAAAAATCAGTAAAGGTTTACTCTGTACCTGTACTCCCTAAACACATCCCAAGCATCACCATGTAATTTTGATGTTTAAAACATCGGCTTTCTCAATATTTAGCCTGCACCTCTACATCATATTCCCAGCATAGCAGGTGTATAGATCAAGTCCTCATTTTTTTTGGAAACTAGAACAAGCACAATTTCATTGCACAGTGAAAACTTGCAGCTAGAAAAGGAAAAGTAGAAAGGAGGTTGTTTTTTTGGTTTAAAAAAAAAAATCAGTTAAGGACAAAACATACTTCCAGATGGTCTCTCTTATATTGTACTGCTTTATATACAGGGCCATCTGTAACTCTTTAGTTAATTTCCACTGGTCTAATTCTGTACTTGCATGTATGTATCTAGAATAGATTTGACCAAAATATGGGGCTTTTATGTACTGTTCGTGGGATATTTTCAGAGTAATATATAACAGACCTTGGCTGCTCTGCCCTTTGTGTAGATACAGAATGCCAAAGGGGAGGGGAATGGCCTCCTCTCATATCTTACCTGATTCTTTGGAGGCTCCATAAGTCAAAGGAGTAAAACAAGCAGATTTGGTTTGTCACGTGTAAATACAGTGGGAAGCCCTGCATGTTCATTTGAATCCACAGTATTTATCATGTACATGCTTTATATGAGTGTCTAAAACTCCCATCCATTAATTGCATTTAAAAATACCTCTCCTCTCTTTTCCCAAAGACAGTCATTTAGAGCTTTCAGGATAATGGTGGGAAAATTTTGTGCAGAGGCATTGATGTAATGGCAACAGCATTTATTCTCTTCACGTGCCAGTTTTCAAAAGACTTGAAATTGCCGAGTGAATTTTTGGTGCATTCATTTTTAATTGACCATGTTGAAAAAAAAGGGAGCAAACATCTGAAAACATCAACTTGTCTGAAGTGCTTGTTACTCATTTTTTATTTTCAAAATGTCTCCTCTCTTCATATAACTTAGATTGTAAAGTAAAAAACAAATAAGAAATATATCAAAGTAATCTAATCTGTTAAAATGGCCTTAATGTAGACAATGCTTTCTGCATTTGAGATCTGTTTAATTATTTGTCCTATACAAGCTATATAGAGCAATGTAATTACTTCTGTCACTTCATATATTTGCATTTCACTGTCCAACTTTCATTTCTTACTGGATTTTTTTGTGTATTTTACTTTTAATGGCTTACTTTTTTGAATTTAAGAACATTATATAGTTCTTTTTCTGGGTCTTAGATGTGCAAAGAAATAGGTGATCTTTTTGTCCCAGACACCATTTTTCTTTTTTCTTATTGTAAGACTAACATTTAGAAGAGCAGTAACATTGCAGTTGTCTCTGTCTCCTTGTAGATCTTTCATAATGGGTGTTTTCAGGCAATGAAAACCACAGAGCATATGGATCAAAAAGAATGGGATTCAGGTGATGAAAGCAATTGTTTCTTGTTGCCTGTCTTGACTTTCTTTTGAGTTTGTACTGAAAGGTTGAGGTTGAAGTCAGATGATAAATTTCCAAGGTTCATGGACGGTTTAACCATCCTCATGTTCTTGGGAAAGAGAGCTAAATCCATTTACGTACTAGTTTCAGCTGGAGATTTTCATATTTCTTGCTGGGAAATCCTATAATTTCTTTCTATGTAAATAGTGAACAACAAATGTTGCTCTGATCTTCTCACTTGGAATTAAGTGGTTTTCCTCATTAACTAAGGCTGGGAATAACAGAAATCTGATGTATCTGTTACCAAAGGATGATTGTTACATATATTTCAGCTTATGACTAACATTACTGGTCAGAAATAGGTTTCTGTGCCTGAAAAACAGTTCTAACCCCCCTGTGGACCTAGATACTGTCCATGGAAGACAGCAGTCCTAACAAGTTAGGCCATCCCAGTGCTCCTATGCTACTTTGAAATGCTACCTACCTGACAATATATGAAGTGGAAAGGGTTGGTGGTTTTTTTTGGTTTTTTNTTAATTCAGCAGTTTCTGTAAAATGCTCTCTGTAATCCATGACTGCTCTGCTGTTTTTAAAGAAATTACAGAAGTGTAGGCATCAGCTATCATGAAGAGCATAGGAAAAGTTGTTAGGGGGCTCTGAAAAGAGTGGTGAGCACAGGCTTTGCTGGGACATTTTTCTGGCTGCCAGAGTAAGATAGCAGGTGTTGGCATTTATGTTCCAGCTGTGTACATTGACAGTGGGTATCTGGTTAGTTGTTCATCTGATCTAATTCTGTGCAACACTTGATCACCTACATGATGCAGAGCACAGAGGGGCAGGCCTCTCCGGCAGTCCTGTGGGATGATGTTGCTGTTGACTGCTGCTGAATCCATCTTACCAGGAAGTCGGTGAGCATGCCAACATGTTCCTCTTTTTCTCTTCACTCTGTTGTTCTTCATGTTTTTAGTCCTTACCTCTCAAAGGAAAGAAATAAATATCTGTGTTGGCTGCAACCCTGTAACAACTTTCCCTCAAAGTGATAGGCAAAATAAATGGAAAAATGATACTGTTCAGAATTACTCATCTCGGACAGACTGCTATAAATTCACTGATGTTGTAATCACAGATACTGAAAATAGAAGGATAAACTTTCCTTCCAAATGAGGAGTTTGCTCTGCTTTTCCTGGTCTCCTCAAGTCAGTTATCGTATGGTCATCAGGGTGTTACTTGCGAACCTCCAACTGTCAATTAAATGTGATTTTCAGTCTCTTGTAGAACCTTGTGCTATTTTATTCAAACATTCAGTCTGTCTTCTTCAGCTTATTTTAGTTCAGGATTTCATAATTTTGGAAAGTAGGCCATCTAATCTAGTCTGTACATCTTTCTGTAACATCTACTGAAGGGATGTAGTAAAAGGCTGTGAGTCTTAAGAGTACTGGCACATAGCTCTTAACCATGGGGAAATTTTATTGGAAAGAAAGGAAAGAAAAACACCAAAGAAGGCACCATCCTGCTGCTGTCACAACTCACTTCCAGAGCCAGGTTTGGTTGCTGATTCATCTTGCTTTATCTTTCAAAAACACAATTGTATTTGATGTCATTAACATTTCATTTACAGAAATTTCCAATATTTTATTTCTGCTTGTCTGTGGAAACATAGGAGTAAGTCAATGACATTCAAATCTTATTGTACATCTACAATGCATGTTGTTCAAAACACATCCAGTAATCAGCTGATGTGGCATTTGAAGATGTCATTTAAAGTTTATTAGTTGGCCTGGGAAATACTTAAGTAATAAACTTGTATAGACTTTATTACTGTAAAGTAATAAATAGTTGATAAAAAGTAATGGTCTGTAGGCTCAGTACATTCCTCAGTGCCCCAAAATTCATCCATTAAATCCTCAAATGAACCTAACGGTAATCATGACAACTTGCAGTGCTAACACAATAACCTGCAAAAGATGAATTACCAAATGATTGCTGCTACCAGAGCTGTGCTCACTGTCTTGAGTAGGGGCTATAGACAAATGTAGTTGGACTTGGTGAATTACTGGCTGCTCGAAGTCATGGATGCCAGATACAAAGAAAAAAAAATAGGATAAGGGTCCAGCATCTCTAGGATACATAATAAATGTAATTCCATAGGACAGTTTTGTTATTTAAAAAGTATTAAGTTTACAGATTGAAAATACGCAGTTAAAAGACATTAAAATTACTACCCACACAATATGGTACCAC
>VYZT01005500.1:52260-120314 GCA_013400735.1 Pomatostomus ruficeps
ATTGTGTCTGAGGAGCTGGGGAGGAAAGAGGCCAGTAAATGTGTAATGTCCAGTTCTTAGATAAGTGATATTGCAAGTGTTAAATTTCTGTTATGAAAATTATGAAACAGTATTTTTATTTTATTAAGGGTACTGTGAACATGAAAATACGACAAATCACTAAAAAATGGCACCTTTTACCAGGAGGTTGTAGTAGAAAAATATATAAAAATTGTTAGATGTTAGACAGAAAGATATTTATAGAGAAATAGAGAAAATGAACACAAAGTACCATGTATCTGAACTGCATACATAATGTAATGTATGACTAAAACAACAGTGAAAAATAAATGGACATTGTGAGGGGTTTCAATGCCTTCCCATTATACAGTTTAATGTTTTGATAGTCAGTGGAGTTTAGTATTACAATATTTCTAGTGCCCCTGTGAACTATTTGTGGATACTTTTTATGAGCTAATTTTAAATGAATATGAGCAATGGGATGAAAGTTTTTCATTTGAACATGGTTTGTAAAAACAGAAAAGATTCGTGAGATAGCGTGGGTATGCTGAAAGCAGCACTGCACCGTCCTAGTCAAACTTTACAGAACTTAAGTGATTTTTTTTCAGTTACTGTGGCCAGGCTGTTCTAAAAGTCTCTAACAGTAATAGTGAAATACTGCAATGGTTTGATCTCTTTGATATTCTGGAGAATGATTTTTCTTTTTTTATTGTCCTCATTTTAAGAGATGGTGGAGCAATGAATAGAACAATAATTTATTGAGTGTTCACACACTGTATGTATACTTTCATTATACATTTATAGAAGACCTATTGTTTAGTGTCTTCTGCTGGAGGCTAGTATTGTAAAAGAATAGTCTAGAATAGACTCAGTCAGTGCATGTGTTGTCCATTTGCCTGTCAGCAATAGTTTTGACAGAAAAAACAGGGAGTTTGAGTGACTGCTGGTCTGTCTTAAGGTATGGTAATGAGGCTAATTAGGAGAGATGAGAGCTGAACTGGATATGTGAAGGCAATTATCCGTGAAACTTTTGTCATGCTTTATCTTTATCAGATCTCTCTTTCTCTATTTTTGGCATTTGCCAGTGACATGCAGAATGGAAATACTTGAAGTGATACATATTTTAGAAAAGCAAAGTAAAGAAAGAAGGCAGAAGGAAATTTATATGAGGACATCTCATTATTAAACTGTACAACTTATCATGGATATTGTAGATCAGCAGAAAAAGACTTGCCTGTGTTATTCTTGTCTCTTGAATTTACGGGAATTAAAATCAATTGGTTTTTGTAATAATGAACTTACTAGACAACTACATCTCCCCTGTTCAGTGTACATTGTTTTGTTTGCTCTTTTTATGTTATGACTAACTGCAGCAAGCGTGTTATTAAATGTACTTGAAAGAAAAACACGTAACGAGCATGAAAAGAGAATGAAAGTGCCTTTAATTGTAAAATTTTTTTAAAAGATGAAATTTTCTCATTTCTGTTTTCAGGAGGCTAGTGTGATTTACTTTCAGACTGTTTCTTTCAATCTAGTTAAAACTGATTTAAAAAGAAGCACTGAATAGAACAAATGAAAACCATGTGTCACAAGTCTTGATGAATCAATGCACATAATCCTCAAAGAAAGAAGGTGATAAATGAAACTTGCACATTAATGAGACCATAACCAGGCTCAATTACTAGGCCTTTTTTGGAGAGCCATAGTAACTTCACACATCTTTTTATGTTAGAGGGAAAAAATTACATCCTCTGAGCTGTCTGCACACTCCTGCTTCTTGCACTATGTCAAAAAACAGTGTACCTCTAATCCATTTTTAAAGTGACCATAATGTTAAAGAAAAGCCTATCTATATAAGACACACTCAATGAGTTTTTTAAGGAAAAAAATCTTCATCATAATTTAGATAATTTTACTTGTGTATTTTATGTGACTCTACCAAATGTGCTTATAAAATAATATTACAGACTTCAAGTCAAATTTATCTTACTAGTCCTCTTTTCTGAACTTGCTAGAAGTATGGCAAGGAGTAAAATGAATAGATGTGTAATAGAGATTAACACTTACTGCCCTAATATTTTTCCATTAAGCAGCAGTTCTTTTTCTCAGATTTTGTTTTGTAGTACATTGATTAAAAACTTTGAATTTAGTGCTAGCAACAACATTACACGTGTCCAGAGTGCCAGCACAAAATTCTTGAGGTATATAATAATAATAATAATAATCCTAAATCTTACGTGAAGGACTGAATTTTATTTTGTGTTTTTAATTTCATTTGGTTTTAGCAATAATAAGCGAAGTTACTCGATCTCAGAACCATTGCCTGCTTGCAACTGTGAGATCTCCGTGTTCTGTAAAGCGCAGCAGAATATTGCTGCTTTCATTTGTCACTTCCTCTCTTTCCCCTGCATTGTTCATGGAACATGTACACACTCAAAACCACCCCATTCCTTCTACACTGCAAAGACTGTAAAAAGGGGTTATTGCAGATTATAATCTGTAGCCATTAGTTTCTTTGATGGCTTCTGTTGAGTTTTAGTAAAAAGGTTACTGTTGCCTCCATGAGAGAGTTCAGAGAACTCCTCTTTCCACTGGCTTCCATGTGATGAAGAAAGGTGAAAAACCTTAGCCCATAGTCCACAGAAATAATAGCATTAATGTTCATTTTAATATTGATGTTAATGTTGATGTTAATAGTAGTAGTAATAATAATAATAATACACAAACAAAAGGAACCAAACAACCAAAAGACCCAAATCAAACCTGGCTTGGCAGTTTTCTGCAGAGCAGGAATAAGAGAATGACCACAGAAATGCCACTTCAGTCATCTGCAAAAGCAGTGTTAGGGATAAAGGATTATGCATGGTACCCTTTCTCACTCTAGAGTTCAAATCTGGTATTCCCAGTTGTAAGGATCTGGAATACAGATTTGTGCAAGGGGGAAAACTGAAAACAATCTTTAGATCATTTATCTGTTACCTATGAGCTTGATTAAACAGAAACTCCTCATATGCATTCCTACTCCCTTCAGCTCCCCGTCTCCTCTGTTGACAGTCTGTTGTATTATGCATGGCTGCTCCTTAGTATAAATTTACAAAGAGAACAAATGTGCTGATCTTCAAGTGTCACTGGGAAGAATATGCAAAATCTTGTGGTCAAGTACCACAACTAAATAATCTATAGAAGTAATTTATATAGTTGCAGAAGCTAACCTTTTTTTTTAATTGTATCTGAATGTCTTTACCATATTTTTATAAACAGCTGACAATGGTGGTATATAAACACTTTAAACACTTTATTATAGTACTACACTGTTGCAAGAGGTTACCTATGGTGCTTGCACCCAATAGGTTACTGATGAAGTGTCATTTCCCTGCCTTATTTGGTTTGTGTTGCAACCTTAATTATATTTTGATTTTAGAATAAGCTCTCAAAGTAGTGTACAGGGATTTGGCCACACGACTTGCATTAACATTAATCAAAATCGCGTGTCTGAATTCCCACCACACTGCAAATGTACCCTGGGATTGTTGTGTGCAGGAGGCACACATGCAATAGGGTTTACCACTGGTTTCCTCTTATTCTGAGTGCTGATCCTACTCTTCATACTTCCAATAAAAGGTGGCAGGAAAGCCCTTTGTTCACAGGCTGTGTTTGTGAGGTCAGTGACAATTTGTGTTTCCTTACTTTAATCCACGTGAACCCAGCTTTGCTGAGAGGCTGAGGCAGCAACTGTAACCCAGAGAATCAGTCATATCTTTTAGGGAGCTGCAGGATTTTGAACCTGAGATTGCAAATCTGGTTCAATTAAAATATAGCTTCTTCATCTCTGTCATCATCCTCTGTGCCAATCAAGGCTTTGTGAAAAATGGTGACTTATTTTTATCAGTGATGTTCATGTTCTTAAGAGTTTTGCATTCTTCCATATTTTCCTGTTTCTAGTTACAAGCAAAGTGTCAAATATTGCTTCTAAGAGGGGAAGTGTTTCAGCAATTTTTGCAGTCCCAGTGGAGGCAGTGCCTGGAGTTCGGTGAGGTGGCCTGCTCAGAGGTCCTCCTGACTAATTGAAGTAGGCTCCAGATATTAGACTCATTTTGTTGTAGTTGGCCATGGATTGAAAAGGGTTGGTGTTTTTTTTCATGAGTGTATTGTGTATGCTTCAGTCACTGGTGGTCACCCATTTAGAGACATGACTGTATCATGGGTTTAATTCCAGAATTTCTCACAGAACCAAAATAGAATTGTCTTTTTGGGCCCTCTTTAATACTCAAATGAAGTTTCCTTATTAAAGATAAATTCTAGAAAGGCTGTGTGTATTGCTTCAGTACCAAACTCAAGAGACTTTCTGTCTGAGAATTGGAGTCAGTAAAACACAACTGTTTATAAGTTGATCATGGTTATAAGTTGTGCTTTTGCAGCTATGTCTTCTGCTGGCTTCTTTGGAGCATCTTTAAAAGGAGGAAAAAATAAAAGTCGACCTTCCATGTCTAAACTAATCCATGCATGGCATCAGAAGAAACATCCAGAAGAAAAACTGAAGTTTCCTTGAATATTTTATCTTGCAATGATGGGTGCTGACTGATTGAAAAACAGGAAAAAGATGTTTAATTTAGTGGATTTGAAAGTAGTTACCTCATAAAATAAATAATAGCTTTCCATAATGCTTTTCTATTAATCCATATATGTAATGCAAATAAATGAATAAGAAGTTTCATATCCTCCACAGCTTACAGTGATTCCACCACAACAAGACAAATAGTTTCTATTCGTAGTGAAGACTCATTGATTTAATGTAGCACCCCTATACTTGTTTAAGAAAAATACAGTTATGTCCTTTTTGCTGCCTGAGGCTCTAACATTTAATAAAAACAAAACCCCAGGTATTTTCCTAATTTTTGTCTTAGGTCCAGTCTTGGAAAAGCTTGTGGATGTGCTTAACTTTACACAGGTGAACAGGATCATGAAAATAAATTAGATTTCTTCCATGCTTAAAACACATGACAACTCTTTTTAAAATTATTTTGTATGAGCAAGGCTTTTCTGTGCTGCTATAAAATTCATTCTTATTTTTACTTTATCACATTCAGATGATCTTCTGCTATGTATTCTGTTTTAAATAAGCCCTTCTAGAAATACAGTGTTCTCACTGTTGTATTGGCTAGAAAAAGAGAAAATACATGTTTGCAACTTGTATGGCTCCAATGAAAGTGCTAATAAGGGTTGCCTTAATCCTAGAATCCAGCTAAAACCCATTAAAATCATTAATGAACAAACCAAGAGGTATTGTGTAATGAAACAGTTAAAGTAGCACTTGTTTCCTGGCAATGATAGAAAGGATTTTTTCATTTTTAAAATCTGTTTCAAAATCATCTTTCAATATATAGTCCTTTTCAGTTTGTGTCTGTCTGCATCATAAGCGATCTTTTCACCCCCTTTTCAAATCCATATGAAGCTTGAAATGCAAGATAATTAAAACAAATCTTGAGTAAACTGTTTTGTGGAGATAGAAGTTTGATGGTTGAATATATAAAAAATTGTAACCAGATGTTGTGCAGAAGCCATAGTAGTTTAAAGATCATGAGCTTTTTCTTTTTTACTTTTTTTTTGTATGAAGCAAAAATATTCTAATTGAAGTTGTCAGCAGGAGTGAGACTAATATGCCTGTATTTGATTAAATAATAGTTTATTTAACGTTCAGTGTGGCCCAAAATTGGCTAAGACTAAAATAAAGAAACTTCTTACTTTAATTTTTCATATTTAAATAGTGTGAAAAGTAAACCTAGTTAATGTTAACATCTTTGCTTGATATTCCCAAATATTATATTATTTGTCCACTTCTGTGTCTTATTGGAATGCTGTGCTAGCCATTACACACACTTTTTCTTCCCATTCTCTTTTTAACTAGTTAGTTGATGGAAGAAATAGAAAAAGAAAGATGTGCAATAAAGTCTGGAATGCACTAGTTGATCGGAATTATTACTAAAATCTGTTAGAACTTAACAGCATAATGCAAGCATCATCCAACATCCCTTCTTGCAAGTCTGTGCAAAGCAGAGAATCTCCAGCAGACACATTAAGGGATATTCATGCATGAAAAGGGTTGTGTTTTTTAAAAATACCAGAATACTGAAATATGAGCAGTAGATTTCCTGGCAGTTACTTACTCTACCCAGGGATAGCAGTGTTTGATGCTTAAACTCAGGAAAGGTAGTGGCTAGGAGTCTTTACTAGGTGAGTGCTAGTTTTCCTTATTCCTTCACTAACGAACATAGTGATGTCTTCTGAAGTTGCATGTTGAGATTCTTTCTCTCTTTTTTTGGACACTACTTTGCTGCTTCAATAGCTGTGTAATCCTATGTGATGCTGTGATAAACAAGGGGATCCCCATCTTGCCTTCTGTGAGTAACCATTGTTAAAAACAGAGGAATTTCATTCTCACACTGCTCTTTGTAGCTCTTTGGCCTCTTGGATAAGAAGGGACTGTGTGATTCACAGTCCACAGACTGCACTGGAGTCAAAAATGAACCATAAAGGCGTGAGTTGCTTGGCTTATTGGTGGCATGTGTGCGTGTGTGTAAATACGTCCCGCGGGAACACTTCAAAACAAGGGCTGAGGTTAGGCATTTTTAAGGCTGACACATCTTTAAAGTAGCTCATTCCAGTTTTTGAGTTATGTTGCCCAAAGCTGAGTTTCCCAGTGCCTCTTTTGTCTCTGCCATGGGAGCTGCACCCTTTCAGGGCCCTCACAGGACCCTCTGGTGCCAGCAGCTGATGGTGACAGTCCTGCCCAGCTGCACCATGCGCTGCCCAGCCGCTTCCTGCCCCTTCCCCTCTGTACCTGGGAATGCACCCAGTGCTTTAAGCAGCACTGATCTCTGCTGCTCCTACAACCTGCCAGTAAACAGCAGACAAGACCAAATTTGTAGGGAGATTACAACATTCTGTAGGAAATTTGTATTCCATTACGAGGCCATTAATCACTGAACCGTAGGAGAAATCGCAGCCCTGGCTGTGCAGGCAGTCTGTGCTTCTGGCCTGTCATTCCTGAAATGCAAAATTATGCAGGCCATCTTCAAGATAAGTGTACCATGTCTGCTCTGGTTGTGCCACAAATATGCCAGGGCTCCAAAGGTAGATGGCAAGGCCTTCGTAAAATCAGCCAAGAATTACCCTTACCATAGCAAAAACCAAACTCAGTGCAGTCAGTTTTTAATCTTTTTCTTTTCTTCTTGTGTATTGAAAACGGACTGGAATCAAGTCAGCACTAACTATGTAGATTTTCTACTGTCTTCTACTTTCTTTGTACTTTATGCTATAGTTTAACTGAGTATGAAGTAGGAGAGGATTTGTCTTTGATTTGACAATGGAAGAGTCAGTTGCAAAGCACTGATTTGTTGAATGTTGTGGCTAAGTTGCTTAGCTTTGCACTGCTTATAGTAACTTCTGGAAGCTGTTCCCTCATTAACTCAGACTGTTACTAATAAAGGAAATAGGGCCTGGTATTTATATGCTAGGCATTATTTCTGGGAGGTATAACTCATTGGTAATTGCACCCTGATTTTGGAAAGATCTTTCCATATAAAAATCCATACATGTCACATCCACTTACGTGTGTGGGCATTATTTAAAAGAGCAATACTCCCTCTGTATCGTGCCCAGATTTACAGCCTGCTTTGGAGGGTGCAGGATGCTGGTCGTAGTCAGGTAGCGTTGGCAGCCCTCTCAAAATCTCCTCGAAGGGTCCAGAGGTTGTTACTGCATGAATCATTCAGTGTTCCCCAGACCTCTCTCATCTTTCTGCTGATTTTACTATCAGGGTTTTACAGCCATGAAGTTTCCACAGTCATGTCCATTTCCGTATGACCAGCCACTAAGGTGTGAAATCCTAGTCCATGACACAGAACCAAAAAATGTTTCCTATAAAATATATGTAGGAAATAAAGGCCCTTCTCTTTTCAGTTCCTGAAAGGGCTTTTGGCAAAGATGCTGATGAAATGGAAGGTTATTTTTTTTCTCCTAGAAAAAAGGCATGTTATTATAAATGTGCTCCTTTCTGGTGTACGTGTTTTTCCCTCTCACTTGTAAAGATCCACTAGGTGATAAAGATAAAGAAAGAGAGTGAAAACAAGTTGACATTCACTGTTGTTGAAAACCTGTATTAAATTGAAAAGTGAATTCTTAAGTACGTCAGAGTTTTTGTTCTGTCAGTAAGACAGAAATAGCTTTCAATATAGACTGTTCAGAAGTAGCAGCTATGATTTCACACAGCATGTCTAAATTTAAAGGTTTCTTTTTATTTCAAATTTGTATACGTCGGCCTTCTGCAGGCTGGTTTCAAAATCAGATGAATTCTGATAATGGCAGGTGGAAGGTAAAAAGGAAACTGTTTCCTGACATTTTTTTATCTAAAGTCTGATAAATTGACTAGTAAAATGGGACCAATCAGTTCTTCTTTGAGTCCGTGTCCAAGATGTGCACGAGCGCATGAACACGTACAGGCAGCCCTGTGGTTTTTGCCTCGCAGTTACATATGGATCAGCCACAGCCGCTTGGGAGCGAGGCTGCAGAGCTGTTTCGCTGATGCCACTTCAGAAAGGAAGCAGAGGGCTTGTTTTACAAGGCATTTCTGCACAGTCAGCTTAATTTAAGAAGACTCCAAAGGATGTGAGAAATAAGGTAGCTGTGGGCTGGCAGGACAGTTTTCGCCATGCTGCACCTTCAGCTGGTGCCTGATTTCTTGAAAGCCATTTTTCAGTCCTTCACAGCACTCTGAACTAAAGCCTGAGTATGTGACAGGGCGGGTACATTTTGTCCTCAGCAGGCAGAACTTAGCGGGGAAAACCCCACTAAGTTATGTGTTTCTCTCTTACTGCTCTTGTCAGGCTTGTGCCATTTCAGAGAATGACTGCCCCCAGCAGTAAGCTCTCCCTGCCACTCACATTAGAAACAATTCTTTGGTGAAATGCAGCCTGATTCCAACAATGCAGATTTTGAAGCTGGTGTCTTAAGCAATTTAAGAGCCACTTTCTTAACAGTAAGAGAAAAATTAGACTAGGGCCGCTGCAAGCACTGCTGTGCAGTAATAAGAGTATTCTCTCCGGGCAGATGTGAATGAGTAGAAAAAGAACAGAGGACATACCAGCTTCTAAGGCTGCAAAGGCAGAAGAGCCCCAAATCCTTCATGAGTGTTGCTAAGAAAAATATTGTTTGTTATTTGTTGTTTCTTTGTTTGGGATTTTTTTTATTATTTCCTAATGGGGTGATTCTCCTAAAGAAAAAAGAAAACGTATTAAGGCAGTTTGGTTAATGAAGTTAAGCTTGATTAACAGGGGATGCAGAGTATCCCTTTGTGCACACCAGTTACTATGACTTTCCTTTTTCTTGTGCTTTTACATGCCTCTATGCCTCTAGTATTGTATCAGGAAATATTTGTTTTTCTGGGGTTTTTTTCTTTCTCTCCTTTTTTTTTTTTTTAACTCTGTGTTGTATCACAGATTTTAAGATCTCCAGTCATTGTGCTGTGGATCTGTCTTGAATTCCATGAAATGTTTCCTATCAAACTAGGATACCATATGCCCATGTTGGCCTAAAATTCACAATGCATCATGTACCAGAAATAGAAGCCGGTAAAGATTCTTCAGAGATTGTGTTCACTTGTTCCAAAGACCTGGTTTGTTTATGGAAGAGATGCTTGCAGTACATAAACACTATTTAAGGAGAAAAGTCTCCAAAATGTAGAACAGTTGTTCTCTTCTTCTCATCTTAATGGTATTTTTAAGGAAAGCTATACAACACCGTATGTTGAGTCTAATTTACAAGTAGGCATTAGGATCTTGATAGGAAAGAGCAAGCAGTGAAATATTTTTTGCAAAAACTACATTAGATACTTTACTCAGTTAATTGTAAACATTCTGAAATTATTTACAGTGGAGTTTCAAAGTGGGTTTCTCCATTTTTGATAGCTGTGCAGTTTGTCATCTGTAAAATTCGGTCTGGTCTATTCTAATTAATACTTTCATAGCCTTGAAATTTGAAATACTTTCTGTTGCAATGCAAATGAATAGCAATTAAGGCTAACATGGATAGAAATTAATAGAACAGAAAAGTAATAAGCAATCTACAACCTCTCACTGAGGAAAGCTTCACAGATTAGTTGAGGCTGAAAGGCAGCTCTGGAGGTCATCTTATCCAGCCCCACTGCCCAGAGCAAGGTGAGGCAGTGCATGGTGCCCAGCTCTGGGTCATGTCAGTTTGTAGTTTCTCCAAGCACAGACACTCCACAGCCTCTCAGGGCAGCCTGCTCTTGTGTTCAACAACCCTCACAGTAACAAAGATTTTCCATTATGTTCACGTGAAATTTCCTGTATTTCAGTTTGTGCCTTTGCCTCTTGTCGTCTCACAGAGCACCACTGAGAAGGGCATGGCTCCGTCTTCTTTCCTTCCCCCATCAGGTACATACTGATAAGATCCCCCTGAGCCTTCTCCTGTAGGTTGCACAGTCCCAGCTCTCTCCGGCTCTCCTTGTATGATAGAAGACTGTGTCCCTTAATCATCTTTGTGTCACTTCACTGGACTCTCTCTGATACATTCAGGTGTTTCTTGTGCTGAGGAGCTCAGAACTGGACACAGTGCTCCAGGTGTGGCCTCACCAGGGCTGAGCAGAATGAAGGATCACGTCCCTTCACTTGCTGGCAGTGCTTTGCCCAGTACAACCTAGGAGGCTCTTGGCACTTTGAGATAGGTTGGCTTTTAAAAAATACAAATATAGAGGTGGTATTTGGGGTTTTTTTCCCTCCTCTTTTATCTGTCAGAAGCTACGTCCTTAGGAAGGTGTTGGAGTTCATCACAGCTCTAGTCCATTCTTCCTTCCTAAAGCTATCAGAAAGGAAGCCATCAAGTGTTTTTGCTGGAACTGTGATCACAGGATGGAATAAGATGATTATGTTAGAACCAACCACTTAGACACAGACTCTGGCATATTGTCTTTTTATCTGGAAGTGTTTGGAATGGATTGGATTAGATGAAAATGTCCATTATAAAAAGGCCACTAATTTTCAATATTTACCACACCGTGGTGTCTGGGATACCACATTTTCTCCCTAAACTCACAAGAGGAAATAACTATGGTAATTGTGTGGTATGGGTTGGCAAATGTTGATTTTTCTGAATGGAAGTCATTCTAGCAACAGCACGTAACAACATCTGCAATAAGACTGCAGTCCTAAGTGTATTGAAAATAATAGGTGGACATAGTCTGCTTTGTATCCAACACTAGGAACAGCTTTCTCACGGGGACTGCATGAGACTCAAATTATAGTTATTTCAATTCCTGAACAAGTATGTGAGCTATAGCTGCCCATATGAAACATTTTCTCCTTACATTTTTTCTTTAAATAAAATTAATGGTCCTAAGAGGAATTTTTTTAAAAGTACAAGTAACAGGTAAATTTTACCTCACCCATTTTCACCAGGGAGTAGACACCTAATTGACATTTCCTCTCTGAGTCCTGATCACTTCTATGAAAACTTTAGATCCTAATTTTGTAGCTTTGACTTAAAAGTTATTCTTACAGTGTAGTTTCCAGATTTGGGGTGCAAATTTGGAAGGATGTATGTGATCAAAAGTCAGTGGGACTGAGGCTTCTAAGACTCTTAATGGCTTTTGAAATTTTTACCCCTGAGGAGCCTTTCCCCTGCTGATTTTGGCAGCCCTCAGCCAAAATCTACAAATGAGAGTTCCTCCTCTCAGATGCTGGCTTTCTGAGCTATTTTCTGTATAAATAGAGATCACGTGGGCTTTAATAAGGTCAGGGAATGTTTTTTAAATGTCTGTGATTTTTTTTTTCCTCAAAACTTAATTTTGCCCATCTGATTTCTGTGGAAGTGGGAACAGATGCCAGAAGCTGAGAACTCCCAACAGCTTTGTGCTCACGCTTGCAGCAGAGCACTTGCGGGACTGGGACCCTGAATTACTATCACATGTAGAGTTACATACTGGCTCGCAGCTGACATTTGCAAAAGCAGTCTGCTGCTTCTGCCATGTCAAAGTCGGGGTGTTTAAGGAAATATGGACAGAGCTTTGCTCCAGTCTTGTCTGTTCATTTAATGAGTAAGATTACTTCATGAAAGAAAGGGTACATGGAGTGCTTTCTTGAACATAAACCTTCTGATATTGATGCCTAAACTTAAGCACCCAATTCCGTGTTTAGGCACCATCATAAATGACTCTTTACCTCAGAAAGTCAGTTTATAGCAAAATGAGACTATTGATTTAGGTTCCCTATTTGAGACAGCAGAGGTTAGGTAGTTCTGCTTTGTGCCAAGAAAAAAAATAGTCGGAGGCATTTCCAGTTTTCTCGATGTCTCTTTCAGCGTGCTTAGTTCTGAGGATACTACTTTTAGCCAGTTACTGATCAGAGGAGTAGTCTAATTTTGTACATTTTTTACCATTTTATATTATGTTTCTAATTTGAAACTAAAATGCAAGAGACTCATAATGACTTAGTTTTGTTGTCTAAGAAAAGCTGGATTTCTTTGGAAGTACATGGTGTTTGGGAAGAAGCACTGGTCTGTCTGTGCGAGCACTGAGGTTTCAAGCAGCCGTTCAGCATCAGAGTTGCTGCATGAATCTGTTGCAGCAAAGTGCAAGCAGAGAAAGGTTATGGGGCCAGCATTGCAGTTCCCAAACCCGGCTCCCTCTGTCCTGCTTATGAACACTAGTATGTCTACTTAACCATACTTAACCGATTTTTGCAGATTACTCCTAATTTACTCCTAAATTAGACTTATTTTCTTCTTTTTTAATCTTATTTTTGAATGCTTCACATGAATACTGTTTTAAAATTGCCTGAGTGGTCAAGCTGATTAAAGAAAAGTGTGAAGTTGTTTATCCAGCAACTTAGGAATTTTTACAGCAGTACTTAAAAAGGATTGATAAAACCTGTTGCAAGACTAACTCCATAATTCTGGTGAAGATGCAGAGAGAGCTGCTGCTGGCAGCTTTTTCCTGTGCTAGATAAACTGTGAAAAGATAACAGGACACAAATTTAGGCAGACTTCAGCTTAAAGAGTTTTGAGCACACCTCAAAAAAGATAATACATTACCTTGAGCTGAGGCACAGAAGGAAAGGAGAAAAATGGTGCCTGCATAGAGGGGAAACAAAGACAATCAGGGCTTTCTTCTTGAGCAGCTGCAGCCAGTTCCACTAATGGAAGTGCAAGAGCAGAAACTGGCAGCACAAGGTACGCGTTCGTTTTTACAGATGGCAATGCAGACAAGTTGGTAATTGAGAAGGAAGTGGTGTACGTGAGCTGTTTGACGGGGGACAGCCCATTACAGTACTTTCCTGTGTAATTGACTCCGTGAATTATTGGAGGCAGAATTTCTATTCCTCTTGAATAGGTTTCAGTTGCTGCAAAGTGACATCATTCGTGTGTGGGAAATGCAGGTTTCCAGGTTGCTTTTTGCTTTTTTTGCTGTTGATCTTAGTAAAACCTTAAAAATAAATTTCTGAGTTGCCTCCATGGAAGTCTTTGTCGTACTGCTGGTAGTGGCAAAATACACCAGAAGTGAGCCCATACCGTAGTGTGCTGGCTACTGTTTGAGGGACTGGAAGAGATTTAAGGGCCGTCATCTTGTGCAAATTGAAGGCTAAGACCATAAAAATACATTACATCCAGTAAAAGACAGTTGAAGGCAACTGCTTTATAAAAAATCATACTTTTTGTGGAATGATTAAATAAATATTTAGCTCTTTGTAAACCAGACTAACATACAGCTAATCAGAAAATATTTCTCAGTGTTCATTACAAGTGCTTCATATCGTAAATAAGTGGTATAAATATATAAATAATAATACACATAAATAAATATATGTGTATCTGTTTAGTCTTTGTGTATGTATTTGGCCAATCAGAAGATCACATACATTTTTAACACACAGTGTTTAAAAATCAACTGCCCCTAACTGTGACAAGGAAATCTTACCAGCAGAAAAAGTTTTATTATTTCATATTTCTGCCACTGCAGATCTTGAGGAGGAAACTATGAAATTACCTTCCACACCTGTTTGAGTTGACAAGGAAATATGATTTGAACTACCCGATTTTCACTGATAAATGCTCAAGTGAATGAAAAATTAGTAAGTCATTGTAAAGTGTATTATGATTATTTAAGGGATCCTATAGATTCATATGGCTATTAACTTTATTAACTGAAGATGGAAGGGGTGGTAAATTCCTGCCTGTGGGGCTCAGGCTCTGGCTCAAGGTGGTGCCCAAAGCCAGGTCCCTTTGCACAGTGGGAAGGGTTGGGTCAGCTGTAACTTGAGGGAGGAAGTAAAGGTGAGGAGGTGACAGCGGTGAGGAGTTCCAACAACAAGTGATTTACTGGCTTCTTTTCATAGCTCTGTTTTTCTTAATTTAGTACTTAATTTTGATCAGTAATTGTTTTACTTTGGTATAAATCATCCTAAACTAGTATCTTACTTAATCATTCTTGCTCAATAAGACACAAAGAGACTGTAGGTTGTTGCCTGGTTTTTGGGGTGGAGTTGGGGTTTTTTGTGAGTAGCAAATGCTGCTGTCTCTAAGGTAGCTTTACAAAATACTTCTTCAAATGCTGGGACAAAATCTACTCATCTTCACTTTTGTTGCTGATAAAAAAATAATTGCAGTTTACATGCACATTAAAATATTTACTCTCCCTAAGGGATCAGGGGTAGGATTCTGAAAGGCTGTGCTAGCAGTAATGTTTAATTTACTGTCTGAGTTTTTTCTCTCTCTAAAACCCCCGATTCCTCTCATTAAAAGTTTATGATACAGCATATATCGTAAAAAGATGCTGTCACAATAGAGCATTAAAAATTCCAGTAAACTTTCTATATGAATTGTGTAATTTTGACTTTCCTTTTGGCATTTTTACTTTCTTTTTACCTCGTCTTTCCTAATGTCTTTCTTATGTGTCTTTCTAATATGGCTGTTTAATGCAATTCTTCTTGTAAATGTCTTAGATAAAGAGTTTGGATTTGACACGTTAAATTGACTTAGAGGCATCTGTTAACTCATATTTAAGGCTGAAAACAACTTCTACTTTAATACTCTGGTTTTTATGTTTCAATTTTTCACTTCTGAGACAAAAAATTGCTGTGTCTGGTGTATTCCTAAAAGCTATTCAGGTTATAAAGGGAAGAAAACCCCAATGAGTTTCTTTTTAATTTAGACATCGTTACAGGAAATGCAACTAAATTTTTAAACGTGAAACTTTGCAGAAACATAGTTGTGTCTGTTTTCATAGTAGAGAGATAAAGCAGTTTTGATTAAAAACATTCAGAAAGGTCTGAGTGCCTTTGCAACCAAAAGAAATGAGATCTGAAAGATGCCTTTCCCATCTTAAAAAGAAGAAAGTAGCTCTTAGTCCAACATCCTGATGCAGTCTTGCTGCCTGGGTTTTAAACTTTAATTAATCTAAACCTCACCAAAACTCAAGATAATCAAATACCTGCTTATGTAAGGAGAACAAAGCAGGAATGATGTAGCAGGTGTGGAACAAGAAACTCTTTCATGCTTACAGCAGTGCAAATGCAACAAAGACAGATGCAACCACGCTTACATGTACTGTTTTTCTGTACTGTGTGGTAGCAGCCCGATGATTAAAGGTATGAGAGCAGCTGCTTACAGTTGTTGCTCTCCACAGCAAGTCACCTGGCTCATGCTGAACCATGCGTGCAGGTTTCCTGGAGCTCCCCTTTTGGACCTCCCGTGTTGCCAGAGAGCATCCAGAGTTGGCGTTTTGTCCTTTTTTTTCAGTGAGGCATATATGGTTGTATTCCCTGACTTCAGAGCTGGAAATAGGTCAGGCACATGCTTATTCTTGGGCAGTATTTATGATTTCGCTGCATCTCATGTTCTGGAGCCATGATTACAGCGTGCTCTGTTTCTGGCACGTTAGGGAGGCCAGAGATGGTAAAAAATCCACTCAGTCTTCATCATATCATCATTTTGTGTTGGGGAAGTGAAAGTAAGCAGCAATAAGACAAGTTTTGTTGTGTCCAAAACTAAGAGGGTGATGTAAGAAAAATGCTTGGCTGCTGCTTGTGTAGCCTATTTGAATTTCTAAAAGCATCTTCTGGCAGAAATTTTGAAAACAGGATGTATTTGGCACTAGCAGGGTGTCAGGCACTATTGCTTAGTCTAGCTAGCTTAAAAGTCACAGTTCTTGAGCAGTGTTTTTGGCTGTGCTCTTACAGGATATATCTTGCTATGTGAAGTTCCATTGAAATAAAAACTGAAAGTTCAGTACATTATAAAATACTTTTTGTAAAATATGGAGCATAATTATTCTTCTGCATGGCTACAAAGTTTGAAATCATGTGAACTGTAGAGTCAATTCTTTAAAATTGAAATAATTTTTTATGAAGAAGGGCCTAAGCCTGGCAAGACACCTCAGTGAATCACTTGTTATCGTATTCTCTGCTGGTTTATTGCTTAGCAGAAAGCACTGCTAATAATTGCCTTGTTTCAATGAAGTATTGGTAAGTAGTGAAAATCATCTAAGGAGTTAAAAAAAAAAATTAGGCATTCAGACTTGACGCTGTATATACCAAGTTTCAGACTTGTTCAATTTGAAATGGTCAAGATATGAAACCATAAAAAATGTGAGTAAATACTCTGCATATCATGGGTTGTTATGCAATTACATGCTTTCAGCATGGTTCTTACTGGGCGAAAACAGTTAGTAGAGAGGTCTGCAAGACATATTCAGTGAATAATGACAAACTTTCATAACTTAGCTATAAAAATAATAATCCACTTGTTCCTTTGCTACTACTAAAATACTTAAATGTGTGCATACTTTTTTTCCCCAGAGCAAAGCCACTTTGACTGTTAGAAAGTTATCTGAAAAACTTGAAATCCCCTCTGCCCCCACCCCCCAGTTTGGCCAATCCCCAAATTATAAACAGCTGAACTGATTTAAATAAAGTTTTCAGTACCAAGAAAGAAAAAAAAAAAGTTACATCTGGGCTGACAACAACATATGCCAAGTTTCAGCCTAATGTGATTTGAGACAACTGTGATATTAAATGCCCAGACCTTGGAACTGGACTGGAAATAGAGACAAGCTCTTGTCTGCACTGGCCCCTTCAGCATTTGGGATTTTAATGTAGTGGCTGTAAGGCTCCAGATGATTAAGGCTTGACTTAGTAGATACATATTTTAGTTATTTAGACCCTTCTGGCTTATTCGTCCAAAGATGTACATGAAATTTTCATTGATACGACCAGCTAGTGCTAGTGGCATTGATCACGGACTGAAACCTTTTTATCTGTGGCTCAGACTCTCCCATGACTAGTCATGTTGACTTACCTTTACTGCGCTGATCTAAGAAATTAACTATGGTAAGACCACATTAGAAGGAGAGCAGAACTTCTCTAATATATTTTGTGAAAATGCTGGTTAGGGTGGTACTTGGCAGAGCACTTGAGCACATGGCTGGGTTTTATGGGGGCTGTGGGCCATAGCTGTTACACAGGTTTTGCTGGATTTGAGCTCAAGTGCCTGTTTCTTTGCAACTACTTGGAAAAGCAGTAGTATTAGCCAGTATCATTGCCTAGTTCAAGTGATGAGTATGTAGAGCCAAACAGACCTATGCACTAACAGTAGAAGTATAATTGCTAATAACATTTAGCAAAAAAAAAAAATAGATAATTTCTGCTGACCAATAACTTAGAAGACTGGGTATATGGGAAGTTAAGGCCTAGGGTTTTTTTTTTTTTCTTTTTAAGAAACTATTTGTTTAAGTTAATAGGATTACAGACATTGTAGGCTTATAAAAAACCCTCCATTTTTTTCTTGTAGGTATCAACATTTCTGAGATGTATTTTGACAAGTAGGTCCATTCCATGTTTAGTAACATCTGAGAGTCAAGAATCTTTAGTCCAATTCTGCCACAGTCCTGTTTCGTGGCAGGAAATCCCATTCTAATGCTGTGTGTCCCCACTATAAAGAGCTGTTTCATAACCAAAATGCTCAACAAAGTAGCAGCATTTAAGTTTTTTCAGAGGTGTTTTAATTCTTAATTTATCTGTATATGTAAGCTATGTTGAAACATTTTGTTATTGAAATAATCAATGTTGATTATCCTGTAAGGTCCTTAAATAATAAAGAAATAAGAGAAGGTAGAGGAGGATAAGATGCAACACTTAGAATGGCACAAAAAAATGAATTTACATGCTTTGCATTAAATTTAAGGAATGATGTTTAGCTAGACTACTTGAAATTTTAGATAAATATTTGTAAGTAGTGAATAAGCAGAGGTATAGGATTTCAATACACACAGCTACTACTATGTATTTTGTAGGTTGCTGTCAGCTGTAGTCATTGTATTATTTCACTAATACCCAGTTTGAATCAGATCTTTACTTAGAAGAGAGAGAAAAATGAGTTAGTTTTGTCAATGTTTAATGATATACTAGCGCCATTGCATTCAATGAAGATTTCAGTGTAACTTTACCTCCTGTCCCCCTTCAGATGTGCACCAATGCAGCATACAAACTAGACTGCTCTCTCTATATTTCAGTAGCCTTTCATGACTTTGTAGAGGGTATTTCCCAAAGTCAGGGAATACAGAAATAACAGGGTGGAAAGACTGACTCAGATTAAGACTCCACTTGGTTAATACACCACACTAAGAAACCATAGGCTAGCAGACAAGAAGTAGAAATGAAAAGGAACAGTTCTGCAGTTGTAGCTGAATCCTGGCCATATACAGTCATTTCCACTTGGAAACTTCTCACCCTCCAAGTGGACCAAATTGGCATTACTCTGGTGAAGCTTTTATTGTATTCTTATGGAAAATATTTCAGCAGCCAGGTGAAACTGGTCAAGGATATCCAGCCACAAAAAGAATTGGGACCGTCAGTGTGCTTGTAGACATGCACACCTTTCCAGGGCGTGCTGTATCTTATATGCACAACTAGCTAAGTGTTTGCTGAAGGACATCAACTACTATTCAGTTCTTCCCGTAGCTAAATTGAGAAAAATGTCATATGCTGCTGCATCTGATTTAAAAGACAAAGTAGGGGATTATGTAAGGCTGTGAAAGAGAGATTATCTTGACAACAATCTTGATTTTATTGTATCACTTTAAAGTAGCACAACCTACTGTACAAATGAAATTGTATTCTTGGTTTAAAAGGGCAATTGTTAGCCTGACTTTGTGCTTACTAAAAACGTTTCCCCAGTCTTGTTAAATTATTGCACTCATTTCAAATTTTTATGGGTGTGCAGCTTACCAGCCCTCGTTTCTTTACGTTTCATTCATTTTCCTTGTATTGATGATTAATGGAGGATGTCGAACGTTAGAGTGAGCAGGCATCAGCAAATGCAAGATCATAATTAGTTTAGCTGACGAGGGCCTCTGATAGCACTTGCATCTGGATGGAAAAATTACCCTATAGGGAACTGGCTGCTCACCAGGTCTTTTTAGTGATACATTGTGAAACACCCGATGAATCAAATGCCCTTTCAATGCCAAGAAAGTGTTCCAGTCTCGAAGCCAAAATTATGTCTGCAGAAAGCTTTCCATTTGAAATGTATCAGAGTACAATTATAACCATTGTATTTTTTTGGCATGAACACCAGTCTTCTACAGTATGAACTAAAGTTAAATAAATTACTTAAATTTTATGAAACTCTGAAATTTTTACTAGTAGTGTTAGTAATTTTTAATTTATAATAAAATTAGTTTTCACCCAGACTGTTTCCCTGTACTCACTCATTCTTATCTTAGATGCTGAAGGTTTCTTACTGATTTTTTTCCCTTTGCAGAAAGGCAACAGAGTTAAAATTTGGATTTTCTTTTCAGCAAAAGAATTCCATTTCCTGCTTATTAGTGTTTGGGCCCACAAACACAGCCTGACTTTTGTTTAAATGAGAAGTTTAATGAAATCGTAACTCCATAGAAAAAATTTAATGAGCAATACTCATAAATATGCCTACTTTTAAATATTTCTGGATCATTATGAAAGCTGATGAATGCACAGCTCAGTCTGGTTAAAAATCAATTTCTATTTAGGAAAGTTGTACTGTAGTCTTCTTCGCCTGACTAAAATAAAACAAATAAATCTATTTGTCGATGAGACAGTGTTTTCTGGGGTTTCAAATGAAGTTCAGAAGAGGTCTCATTCAAGAATACTGTTTTATTTTTTTCATAGTGGGCTGCAGGAATATATGGTAGCTTATACTGATTTCAGAAGTAAGTGGAAAAGACTGGAACTGAATACCATGTATTCAATATAATCTCTCTTAAAGGAATTAGTATGACACAGGTACAAACTGTAATTAATTGAACTGGTGGTGTTTCAGAATTTTTGTTACCAGTCACACTTTTAAATCAAGCAAGCTAAAAAGAAATAATCCATTTTCGAACCAGGAGGAGTTTACAGAATGTTCTATCAGCTTCCAAGGGGTTTTTTCAGAATTTGCTGTTTAGAAACCATCATTAAATGCACAAAACCTGAAGTTCAAAAAGTTAGAGTTGTTATTCTGAAAGGCTTTGGTGTTTCACACACCTCATCCATCACTCTGGGGTTAATTATAATGAAAATCAGTGGTGCCTATTAAGTACAATTGAACCTGACCTCATTATGGGCAGTGTGGTTTTATACTGTCATTGTTGCCAATCTAGAGACAAAACTCCTGTGTTGATTTGTCCTAACTCCGCAGCTCATGTGACTCACCTCTGACCTGTTTTTTTTCCCTTTTTTTTCCCTATTTCAGAGACGTAGAGGCTCGGGTGTTTTCTGTGCCAATTGCCTGACCACAAAGACCTCTCTCTGGAGAAAGAATGCAAATGGTGGATATGTATGCAACGCGTGTGGCCTCTACCAGAAGCTTCACTCGGTAGGAAGAACTTACCGGTTTGTTCAGTAGAAAAAAGAGCTACACAGCCAAGCTGGGCAGCTGTAGTCTTGTCTGGTTGACTTGTGTGATTAGTACCACTCCCTGGCCTGCAGTTAATTTCCTAACAGGGATTTTTTGCAGAATGGTCACTTTGGGATCAGATGTGATTCATTATGAAACAGACTGGGGTGCTGTGAGTAGATGTGTTTGAGATCACCAGTGATGCATTTAATTATTTTGATACAAAACAAGGGGAAAATTATTTCATTCCTGGGACTTCCATTTAAAGGCATATGATGTGTTGTGATGAAAGGTCTCTAAATTCGAGGGTCCTTATGTTCGTAATAAAAACCAAAATTCTTAGACATCACATCTATATCAAAATATCTCTTGAAACAGTTTTTGTGTATTTTGACATCCCTTACCCCCTTTATTCTTGACAGTAAATTTCCTGGAGATATGGGGTGGTGGGATTTTGTGTTCTTTTTTCTACAGTTCCTATAGTCTGCTGGAAGATAAAAAACTCAACAAGGAAGCTATTCACTTGAAGGCACTCATCACTTGGGGAGGGGAAGATTCACCATCCCTCAGGATCAGTCAGGGAATAAGTAATAATCATGGTCTGTCTATATTGCTTTTCTTCTTATTGACACTTGACTTGATCCTGAAAGATGTTGAATGCTCTGGTCCAGGTCCAGGAAAGCCACGCTTAAGTGTTTCCTTGGATCAGTGCCAAAATGCTTGGAATCTTTTAGGTTAAGATCCACTGCTTAAAATATTACCCTTTCTGTCTTTAATAGACACACATAGGAGAGTCAGCTGACTAATTAATTAATTTTTACAACATTTCCATGACTTTAAAAGGTGTTACTATTTTTCAGAAATGGAAACCGAGGTAGTCTTTGGGAGTTTGCCAGGGCAATGTAGCAGTTCAGGCTTAGAGCCTAACTCAGAAATATATGTGGTGACTGAGAGTGTGCATTTTTCAAAATGTTTTTCAGAAATTAAATTTGAAGCATAAGCTTCTAAATGGTCTTGTCTACTGCCCATACTGTAATCCTGTTTACTCAAGATCCTACCGAACCAGCCCACTTAATAAAACAAAAAAGAAATTCAAATTTTCAAAAGCAGCATGACCATCACCAATCTGAAAGGGTGTCTCTTTTCTCCATGTGTGTCATTCTGGGGTCACTAATAGAACAGCCCAGTCAAGCCAATAGCATCTAAGAAGGTGAACTGATGCACTGTCTCTGACCAGCATCTTGTCTGGGACTCGCTCCAGGTATCATCTTCCTGGACACCTCTCAAAGTTGTAGGTAAAATATCTAATTTAAGGACATTGACCAGTTGGGAGCATCCACAAAGATTTCAAGGACAGTTTGCCTTTTTAATTTGACATTTGAGTCTGGTTATTTGTATAACTTCCATTTGCAGACTCCATTTTCTGTTTTTTAAGTATACTTTTCTCAGCTACCATGTTGGATCTTACCATGATTATTAGCATAACTTTTTGAATAGATAAAAGCTACAAGAATCAGTTTTGAATTCAAGCACGGCTCAGATCATCCTTAAGAACCACTAGGAGTGATCTAGTATACTTCCAGCAATATTAGAAATACAATGTCAAAGTTTATTTTATGCATCTCGAAAGCAAGAAGCTGGCACTATCTCTTAGCTCCACTGTTTAAGCATGGCAATAAGCTGCCATTCAGTGGACATTTGACTTTAATATCTTCAGCTGAACTTTGACCAAACAAATGCAAAGAGTTTAATTAAGCCTTACTCTGCTGTGGTATGATAGCAACTCCTTTATAAGTAGGAGTCTGAAATAATCCAACAAATCTCTCCTTTGGGACACCTTTTGAGACAGTCCCATACAAAGGGATGCTCTTTAGAATGACACTAGAAAGATGAAAGTTTCTTTTATCTGTCTGCCTGTCTGTTCTTGAAAAATATGTATGGTTTTGAATTAAGCGGTCTAGGATGATGCAATTATTAGGGAAATGTTCAAAACTATAAAAATTCAAGTGAGTAGAATTCCCTTCTGTAAGACCCCTGATCAACTAAATTATGCTACACCTCTGAGTAAAACTCACCTGTAATAGTTTGCATGTTTTTTTAACTCCCTTTTGATTGGATTATTACTGTCTAGCACTACCATCCTCATTAACTCAAGCCTAAGGTCCCTTTTCACTTCTATTCAATAAGAAGAAAAATCTGTGGTCTATCAGATACTACTAGGTGGTAGTGACTGATAAATGTTAACATAGTAGGGATTTCTGCTATAAGTTACATTTCTATTCCTATGATACCCTTGAATAATTTTTCAGTGTGTTTTCAGTAACGTTCCGTCTATCTAAGGGGTAATTCACATTAAGCTTGCCATATTTTTCACAATTCTGTCCTTTAATGCAAACAACTCTGTTAAGAAATGCGTAAATATCATCAAAGAGTTTATTATTAAAATATTTTTAGTGACAAAATGCATCTCGCTGCAAACATATATACAATATTCACATTTGCTGTCTCCCCAGAGTCATGAGTTTTACCATTATTATTGTGGTGCTGTACCTAATTTTTTAATAGCTCTAACCTGGTCATGGAACACTATGTTTTGTTCCATGGTGATTCCTTGACAACATCCTTGGAGTAATTCAGTGAAGAGTTGCAGCATATTCTAGGATTAGTCTAGAGGAGGTTCCACTTTCCCATGGCATTTAAGAAATCTAATCACAATAATTTAATGAAGCATTTATTGAATTTTGTGTTTTATTTTTTTAAATTACTCATATAATGGGAGGTTGCCAGTTGATATAGATATTGCAGAAATATTTGTGATCATCATCAATATATTATGCCTAACATATAATTAAGGATCTGACATAGGTAATTTTAAAAGTAAAGTTCTGATAATGTTTCCACTATATTCTAAATTTACTGCCCCATTGAAAATCAAGAAGCTTAAACTTTTCTATTTGCCTTGGTTGTAACCAAATATAGGATATTTTTATCTGCACCTTACTACTATGAATAAAGAAAATGAGTAGATTTACACCACTAAAGAGTACATTTTAATCATCTAAAGGCTGGTTTAATCAGATGAGTACAGTCATTGGCAAACTGAAGAATTTTAAAGTTGAACCTACAATAACTTGGAATAGCCAGAGCCTCAAGTAAGTGTGTGAGGGTCCTTGATCTTGGGTAGGAAGACTTTTCTTTCAACTACTTCCATAATCAGACTTCATACCTGTAGCATGAAGAGTAAGACTAAAAGTATTTCCATGGGATGGAGGGTTATCTGGAAGCCATATAAAAATGGTCTGCAGTGTATAAACAAACACTTAATAAAAGCAACAACAACATTGTGACATCTCACACAATGTAATCTCAGTTACAATTGTCATAAAAAGGTGAGGAAATTACACAGACCTTATAATAAAGAGTATATGCCTATGCATATTAATTGTCCATTGATTCTGCAAACTATAATCTTTATCTGAATAGAATTTACATAGAAAATATTGTAATTTTTTCTAACATGATTTTGTCTCGACTTTGATCTGTGTGAGGAGGCTGGTTTAGGTGTTTTTCTGCCAAGTTTAAATTTCTTTTATTAAAAATCTAAATCAAAGTATGGGTGTACTTCTGATTCAGCATTTTAATAGAAAATAAAATCTTTAAAAATAGCAGTCTAATATGTAGTTAACCATTACGAATAAGCCAACTGCAGGAAAATAAATAAGTGAAAGGAGAGGAATATGGCAAGTCAAGAGAGAGACTAAATCTCTACAAATAATAGAATGGGTGCTCTTCCAGCTCTGGATGATTTCATATTAACTTGAAGTTATGAACATATTAAAAATTTAGTTACATTCAAGGTACAAATTACTTTGGATATTGACTGTAAGCCAAAATTAAATCTGCTTTTTAAAACAATGTTAAAATTTCTAAATAAACATATAGTGGAATACTGAAGGGGGAGGAGGGGGAAGGGGGCACTTTACTGGCCTCCAACCAAAACAAGATTGTATGTGCCTTTGAGAAGAAAAATGTCAGCTGCCAACACACAAAACTGAATGACTTTTAGGTAGTTTTTGTTGCTCTAATATCTGCCCAGCAGAATAACATACTGATGGTACAGCTCCATTTTTCATTCAGATGCCATTGCTTTTCTCTTGGGGAGCCCTTAAAGGAAGCCTGAATGCTGTCCTTCCTTGTACTATTTTTTGTTTTCCACACAAAGGTATTTTCACTTCTTCTCTAAACAGGCCACTTAACATGAGGTGGTGTGGGGCAGTAGCAAATGGAAACAGAAGTCCTCACTTGGTTCTTCCCTCTGCCTCTTTGTGGTGCTTATTTCTTTACAGATCCCTTTTGCCCTGCCTTCAGGGGATGCCTTCTCTTCCTTATGACTTAGTAGCACATCAATAACACTCAGAAAGCAGTGCAGTTGGGATGAAGGAGGGAGAGTTGATGCCAAAGTAGAGGTAGACCTTGTGGTGCAGCTTTCCTAGGATTTCTTCTCGATCTTTCTTAGTCCCTTTCCAGCCATCATCATCCCACTCAGCACACAGTGGACCTGCAGCCCTTTTGCTAGGTGACAGCAGTGGTGGTCAGCAAGCCCTCTGTGTGCTTGCGTTTTCTGTCCATGTCGAAGCGGGGTGAGTATCAAGGTAAGTGTTGCTTAGTTCTTGTCCCAGCGGGACCTGTGCAAACCCCTGCCCGACAGCAGCTCTGGTGGCATGGTGCATAGAACAACACTAGGGCATAGGGCCTTGCATCTCCCACCTCACCCCCAGCTCTCAGCACCCATTTTCAACACATCTCCCCCAGAATTTTTAGGAGTAAGAGGTAATAAATGGTTTGACAGCTTGGATACTTCTTGCCTTTTTAAGCAAACAGGTACAGGATGTCTAAGACAGTCATCTCAGGTTGGTAAAAAGCCATGTTATAGTTTACTTTCAGCATGAGGGGCCATGAACCAGCATTTGGGTTGAAATTTATTTGGTCATTCCCCTAACACTGTTGTAATACAGCTCTTCACAAAAGAGAAGATAAATTTGCATGAGCATGGTCTCACAGATTTGTTTAATGTGTCTTTCTTTTTTCCTTTTGTTCATTCCCTATGTGTTTCATGCAGACTCCCAGGCCTTTAAACATCATTAAACAGAACAATGGTGAACAGATCATTAGGAGACGAACAAGAAAGCGCCTTAACCCGGAGGCACTTCAGGCTGAGCAGCTAAACAAACAGCAGAGGGGTAGCAGTGAGGAGCAAGTCAACGGCAGCCCCTTAGAGAGGAGGTCAGAGGATCATTTACCTGAAGGTCATCAGAGAGAAATTCAGCTTCCCAGCCTCAGTAAATATGAGGCCCCAGGTTCATTGACTAAAAGCCATTCTGCTCAGCAGCCAATATTGGTCAGCCAAACTCTGGATATTCACAAAAGGATGCAACCTTTGCACATTCAGATAAAAAGTCCTCAGGAAAGTACTGGAGACCCAGGAAACAGTTCATCAATATCAGAAGGAAAAGGAAGCTCAGAGAGAGGCAGCCCGATAGAAAAATACATGAGACCTGCGAAACACCCAAACTATTCTCCACCTGGAAGCCCTATTGAAAAATACCAGTACCCACTTTTTGGACTTCCGTTTGTACACAATGACTTTCAGAGTGAAGCTGACTGGCTGAGATTCTGGAGTAAATATAAGCTCTCTGTTCCTGGGAATCCACACTACTTGAGTCATGTGCCTGGCCTACCAAATCCTTGCCAAAACTATGTGCCTTATCCCACCTTTAATCTGCCTCCTCATTTTTCAGCTGTCGGATCAGACAATGACATTCCTCTAGATTTGGCGATAAAGCATTCCAGACCTGGGCCAACTGCAAATGGTGCCTCCAAGGAAAAGAGTAAGGCACCACCAAATGTAAAAAATGAAGGTCCTTTGAATGTAGTAAAAACAGAGAAAGTTGATAGAAGTACTCAAGATGAACTTTCTACCAAGTGTGTGCACTGTGGCATTGTCTTTCTGGATGAAGTGATGTATGCATTGCATATGAGTTGCCATGGTGACAGTGGACCTTTCCAGTGCAGCATTTGCCAGCATCTTTGCACGGACAAATATGACTTCACAACTCACATCCAGAGGGGCCTACACAGGAACAATGCACAAGCTGAAAAGAATGGAAAACCTAAAGAGTAAACCTTAGCACTTAGCACAATTAAACAGAAATAGGTTTCCTTGATGGGAATTCAATAGCTTGTAATGTCTTGTGAAGACCTATAAAGCACTTCATATAGAGAGCATGCCTTATCCAATATTAAATCCCTTGGGGTTTTTTTTCTTTTTCTTCTTTATTTTTTTCCTTTTTTTTCCTTATTTTTTCTTTTTTTTTTTTTCCATTTAAATGAGTGGGTTACCAAGAAAAAAGAACAGTTGGATGGTGGCCAGAAGGGAAGGAAGATAATTCAGTGGGACATGGCCCACCAAAGCTAGCCAGAATGCAGTGAATCATGCTGAATAACCTTGAGAAAATTTTACTGGACAATTAATACCTTTGCTGTTGTGTAAGAGACATAACTGGCAAGAGTGAAAAGATGTGTATATGTATATTCTGCTGCAGGGGTGTAGTGAACATATGCACATTGTATATAAAAACTAGACATTTTAAATATACAGATGTTAAAAGGTCATTTTCTTTTCTTTAATTTGGGCAAATTTCTGCCCTACAACATGCCTTAGGATCACCTAGTCCTCAGAGCTTTGGCAGCAATGTCATCTAGGTGTTTCTCAGACTCAGCTGATTTTTAGCTACCATTTTATCACTACATTCTTTCTGGCACACTTTAGTCTAGGAAAACCATTTTGTGCAAGTGAAGTCTCTAATACAGAAGCCACACTCCAGGTTTAATTTGCATAGAACAAGGTAACCTGCTGTATTTTATTTTAATATATTTTTAATATATTACATTTTTAAACCTTAAAGTCTAAGGTTACTTCTCCACAGGCTTAACATTGCTATACATACCAGTCAATCCCTTCAGTAGACTTATACCAGCTTTTGCTAAGTAGCATTAAATGTCTTCATAGTACTTTTTAATACTTAAAGCTTTTTAAAAACTATCCATGAAGGGAAAGCTCCTCAGCATAACTGCTCAGGGAAATAGGGCTAAATAACTAAATATTAAATAATTGGTTAAAGGTGCTGTTAGACGAGCCTCCATGCTTGCTACAAGGGTGTACAAGAACTGACTTTAATCATTTTCGTTATAGTGTCCCAACCAGTAGTTTATTATTTTGCCACAGGGATGTAGAAGATATTACAAGCTACTGGATGCACTGTCAGATTAACTTATTTCATTAAAGAAGTTGGGAGAACAAATAGAAAAAAATCTTATTTTTCTAGTAAATATTAATGTATTACATTTCAAATAATGGTGCCTGACATATTGAATAATTATTTTCTACAGTGTACGTATGCAACAAAGATATTCCATCATGCATTAGAGTCAGTTCTGGCTCTGCCTCGCTGTTTACATTTGCAAATGTAGCAAACAAGGTAATGAAGCAACTATTTCTATTGCAGTAGGTATCTTTTTTTCTGTGTGTGTGCATTAAAGTTGTAAACGATAACATGAATGAAATTTGTTGATATTAATGGTATGAAAAACAAGAAGGAAATGAAAATATTTTTATGCCTACTTAGGAAAAAAGGGTAGCACTATTCATTCCAAGTACTTTTGTATTCTTAAGCTCTTAACTCACATTGTTATGCTTAAAATGATAAACATATATCCTCTTTTTATTGCTTTGTCTGTGTTTCAGAAGAAACATTTCAGAAATTATTTTGATAAGTGCTGTTTGACGATGCAGCACTGATATTTTATTGCATTCTGTAGTAGCATTGCACTCCATTTTTACAATATTACGCAGTTGCTTTTATGTTTTGTTTGGGTTTGTTTCTTTTTCGCAGTGCAGGGTCTTAGTTCCTTATGGTTGGATGGCAGGTGTAGCTCAACTGGTTCATGAATGTTGCAGCGAATGAAGTTTAAAATGTCTTTCTGATATTATGTTGTCTTTTATTTCTCCATTCATGCATTTTATTTTTTAAAATGTTCTATAAAAATATCTCTGGACTAAGTCCTCACTTGAGATTATATGTAAAGGGTCCTATTCTGATCTCACTTACATGCCACCTTTCTCAGATTTTCATGTAATTGAACTAAAGCATCATAAAAAGAAAAAAAAAGTTCTTGTATTTAACTTACCTGAATCTCACCCCTCTCCCTTCTAGTATTTGGTGCACTTATTAAGATACTTAACCAGATAAACAGGGAAGTGGAAAATAAAAGGAGTGGTGATAGGAAATGTCTTATAGAGGTTAGCAAAAGGAAAACCAGGAGGGAACTGGCCTAAACATTCAGCACTTTGATAGTCCTTTGAGAAATAATGTGCCTAAAGCAGCTGGCAGCAAATATCACCACACGAGAGGCACTTACACAGTTGATCACCAAAGGTCTTGCTGACCTTGGCAGTATTTAGGTGTTATATTTTCACGGAGGTGAAACATTATTGCACAGTTTCTCTGATTTGTTAGGCACAGACAAGCTATTGTTCAGCATTAGGCTGCATTCCTTCCTGCTCCACCTATTGCTTCTTTACTGGTGAGCAGCATATGGAACGTCCCGCTCAATCTGCTCATGGTTGAGTTCTGTAACCCTTCAGTAGTGTTCTAGGTTAGCAAAGGATGTTGGGCCACATTCTTCTTTTCTATTTTTTAGATGAATCTCCAGCTTGATACCAGTGACAAAGTCTGGTTATGTTTTTAGTATTGTTCTCCAGTAATAAGTTCTGACTTGGTTTTTGTGGATTTATTTTTGTTGGGTATTTTCTGTTTCTTTTTTTTTTTTTCTGTGGGGACTGAAATAGATTGCCCTCGTTTCGTTACGTCAGGGTCCAGTGTGTGTCCTTTTCAGCTTTTCCAAGGAAGATGTTATACTCACTAAGCAGTGATTTTTATCGGCTTCAAAGGTAGCTGCCTGCCGATTTTCAGTACTTACTGGTTTGACTTACTTCACTTAAGACCTACCAGTTCCTCTGGCTTCTTCATTGATAGAAGCTGCATCTTCATGGCAAAATATTTTAGGAGGGGGGACATGTGCATTGTAAGACTCAAGCACTACCCTGAACTTCATAACACTTCTTGATAAACTCAGAGGCAAAGGCAAATAACAGGAAATACACATATCAGGGTTTGGGGATGAGGAGAAATGAAATCTTATGAGTGCAAAGAACAAGACAGAGTTTGGAATGCTACTATTGCACACCTAGATGGTGCAAATAAAATTTGAAAAAGTTCATTGTTCTTGCCATGACATATTGAGATGTTCTAAGATTTCTGCTTTATAAGAAATGGGATTTTGCCATAGCCTGTTCTCTTTGATGGGGATAGGGGGAGCACAGTTTTGTTTCTTAACAAAAGAGAGGTGACTCCATCCGTCTTCCAGACCCCCTCACAACAGATACTAATAAAAAGAAAAACAAATCCTGACACTGGAAAACAAGAATCTTATTTAATAACTTTCAGATGGAAACCAACATTAGCACAAAAAAGTAATTACTGCGCCCACTGTGTTTCAATCAATTTGCAGCACTAAAAATTGAACTTTCAAACAATCAGTCTTAGTTCTCAATTTGTCAGTGGCTTCAAGGTGGTGAACTTCTCTCAATAAAGGAATGGTAGTTTAAGATCTTAAAACATATCTCAAATCGGACCACAAAATAAGTAGATGTTTCAAAACTAGAGGATTTGTAGTACCTGTCACTAATCAGATTGCAGAACAGGCAGTGTTTCCAGTAACTCTGTATAGATGGAGCCATCCTGTGACATCATCTGCAAGCCAGATTGTTGCTAAGCTGTCACTTCGTGGCTGCTGCCCCCTCAGTGCTGCAAGAGATGATGTTCAAGAGCACAGTTTGTGTTCAGGTGCTAAACTCAGAGTGCTTTCCAAAAGAAGTTTTGCACCTAATTGCCACCGAGCTGATGAAACGCCTCCCTTAATTTTTTATGGACTATCCAGAAAGGGGGAGAGACACTGGATGTACATATCTTGGTTTGCCTTAAAAAGGCACTGTTGTCTATTGTGACAGCTTTAAAGAGAGAGCAAATTGAGACATCTCAAAAGGTTGAGACACACTGTGAGCAATAGATTATTTTTGCAGTTAGAGGGGCAGCAGGACAAGTGACTGATGCTAATTGTATGCAGTGCTGAAACATAGTGATTGTACAATGGGAAAAACTGATTTGGCAACCGTGGATTAGTACTCAGTTCAGGGACAGGCTTTCAAGTCCATCCTTGGACTGGACACTGTTGTTTTGTAGTCATGACTACGTGCTTTATGTGCTAAGGATGTTGTCTACCATCTGCTTTTTGCCCAGTATGTCTAAATATATACTCATTTTTGCTCCTGTATTGATTTTCCTTGGCTGACTTAACATGTTAATTCCTAATACTGGTCAGGAAAAGCCAAGGAGATTAGAAGGTCGCTTCTAAGCCAGAAGGGTAGATATATTTCCTTCTGCTTCTGTGGAGACAGTTATGCTTGGCAAAGAGCAATGAGCAATTTGTCAGCGTATCCCAGATGTGATAGATAAGTGAGAAATCCCTTCTAAACTTTTCTCTAAAGTTAAGATGGGCCAAGTAAAATGATTTACTTAATTTTCTCACCTCAGAGTACGATTCCTCCCTCTTCCTCGCAATTTTTATTTCATTCAGCCAGTTCTGGAGAGCTGGCAATTGGTGAGATGCTACCTGTATAGTAATCACACACACCCCAATTTACTTTAAGAGGATAAGAGACAATAATTAAATGGCCGACAGCCAGATAAATACCAGTTGCTTTTGATTCTTTGTTACACTTAGTAAAATTCCTTTACTAGGAAAGCAAAATTACACTTAGTAAAGTAAAAACATTGTAACAGCTACCACAGCTTTCCATTCCTATCATTTTGGCCTCTGAGCTCTGTGTAGGAGAACAGGAGAAAAGGAAACATCTCAAAATGCCATTGTAAATTTAGCTTATAGAAAATTCACCAGCAGGAAAAGGAGAAAAAAAGAAAAAGTACTTCATAAAGAATGACTTTGTGTTGCTAAAAACCATCATTAAACTTGTAGCCCTGATTTGACTCTAGAATGCTGGCTCTTAATGTTTTGTCCTTACAACACATGGATGTGTTTTTTGTTCTGTTTTGTTTTGGGTTTTTTGTTTTGTTTTTTGGTTTTCATAGTGCATGTTCATTTCTACTCACAAACATGTTCTTGGTGTATTTCTTATGCAAACAATCTTCAGGCAGCAAAGATGTCTGTTACATCTAAACTTGAATAATAAAGTTTTACCACCAGTTATAAATCAGATTCGTGACATTGTTTCTGGGGAGAATGTGATGTCATACTGTCACTACACCACAGTGGGGCTGGGGAGGAGAGCAGCCCAGACAGGTGCTGCTCTGGGAGCTGATGGGGCCTGGCAGCACCACTGAGTAGTGGCTGGTGATGATGGCTGAAAGGCAATGGCAGCGTTGCTCCAACAGGACAGGCCTGGAAAAGGAAGAGCTCCTTCAACACACATTAGCCCTGTCACTGTCCTTCTGTACTAAGGGCTCTAGATCTGATCCAAATCTCATTCAAGTTAATGACAGGATTGGAGTAAAAGTCTCTTTCAGTGGGGTTTGAACCTTTTTCAGTATTCCATCATCCTGGTATTACCAGTTTTATTCTCCTGCCCCAAAGAGGAGGAAATACTGGAATAATTTTGAGAAATTATGTAAGAAAGGCTAATACTGAAATATGATCAGGTACTCAGGGTCACGAGTTCTGCTCCTGATACAAAGTTCATTGCGGTCTTGAAATAATTCCTGGTACTCAGGACTGTGGTTTCACATCTTGCCCACAGCTCTTCCAGGAAATCCTGCTGGCTCCCATCACCCAGGTTATTGACTAAGTGGTGACTCAAGAACAGAGAATACCACCTACAATGTTGCTGCCACCACTTCCTTCAGCAGCCTTGGAGGTTTCCTCAGAGATCCTGACCAAAGCACTGACCAAATCAGCTCAGCCTGGCATTTCTGTTCAGATGAGCTAACTGCTCTGGGTGGTATGGCTCCCAGCCCTCGTTTCCATTATGCTGTAATTTCCTTTCTCCATAGGTTTCGTATCATCTCCATGGCTGAGAGTGTGTTCATTCTCATACCGAATATTGTTTTAAAGTAATACAGAAAGGTAAAATCTGTTTATGATGGTAAAGTACAAATGTTCTAGAGCTTAATTTTAAAAGCACCATGCCAGAAATAACTTCTGTGACTCATTCTTCCAGTGAATTCAGATATGAAACCCAATACATTTTCAGTCTCTATTTAATTTCCTGAGATTAATAAAAATAAAAAATGTAATAAAGAAAAAAAAAGCTTTCAAATGCAAGGACAACCAGTTTAGGAGACATCTACTATGCATTTTGTAAAAGATGCTACATCCCAAAGCTGGTCAGTATGCATTGGTAAGATTATATATATATATATATATACATTCTATTCCAGTGTAAAAAAATATATAAAAACTCTGTATACATATATATATAGAGAAAGTTCATACATACAGAGAGTTAAAATTTAAAAATTATATATTGTCTCCTGTTTTAAGAACATCTTTTGAGAATAACAAGATTTAATCCAAATTTCTGTTATAACTATAAAACTATCCCTGACCAATGCAGTTTGTCTCTAATCAGAGTTCAAAATGGTGTTTAATAGTGAACTTCTATCTCCAGATACTTAAATGAGTTCATAATTGTAGGAGCTGATGACCTCAAATGTTCCTTTGTGTTTCCACTATTTTATAGTCTCCTTACATTATTAATGCCTTCCTCTTACAACAACAGTTCCACATGTAAGCAGCTCATATAAGGGCACACCAACATTGTTACCAGGTCTTAATATGCTATTATAAGGTTTAAATTCGTGCCAAGAATCTAGGGACTTCTTGTTCTAGCAGCAGTGTCCTTGATTATTTCCTTTTATGTTTTAACCACTGTCATATCTTGACGTAGGTCAAAACCCTGTTGTCCCAAATACAGCCAGCCTGAGAATATCAAAGACAGTACATTTGATGGTAGCGGGTCCTGACCCTTGTCCAATGAGATTTCTAAATGTATGAGGTTTAAATTAAAAAAAAAGTATCGGAATAGGCACTTATGCAGAAGAAAATGAAGAGAATTAATAAGCAGGGTGCTTCATTCTATATGGAGGGGAAGTGAGATGCTTTCAAGAGTATTATTAGAAATGGCCTAGTTTTCTTACAACCTTATTTATTATAAATCATAAACAACCCTGTCTTTACCAGATTGCTGATGGTAGGGATATAAAATCAAGGAACAGAATGTCAGTGAAAGTGTTCACTGGAAGTTTCACTGTGATGTGCAATTAGGCTGGACAGTTGGGAGACCTAAAACCTGATGGAGGCAGAGTTTGTACTGACACCAACTTCCTTTGATTTCCATAGAATCTGACTAATCCTTGTGTGCAGAACAAGGGTGTCGGGGGTCCTTTCTGTAAATGAAAGTATCTCCTGTGCATCCAAAGGAATAGAAGTGTCTTTCACACGTTGTGGTTGCAATGTCAGTGGAACTGTCTGATTCAACTCCAAATGCTGCTGAGGAATTGACAGCTTAATGGTGAGATTGATACGGTGACGGTCGTGTCACCTACCTCCAACAGCTCCATCAGTGCTGATACAGTGTCCGTGGAGATGGCCAGAGAAGAAATACGACCATTTAAAAGAATATTAAATAAAAACATTTTAAAAAAAGAAAAAAACCTTCTGTTACAACACTGTGTAAAGATGATGTCTAAAATCTGCCACAGAATGGCTTTGAGCTGACGCTTTTTTTTTTTTTTTTGCAAAGGAAATGCAGCTGCTGTGGCCTTATTTCTGAATGAAATAATTTCTTCTATGGTTTGTAGTATAAAAAGCCAAGCCCCAACATAAAGCTAGCTCTCTTCTCACTGTAGTATTCTTTTAAGAAAGTAAGACAATAAAGGACTGTAGAAATGGATTAGGAAATCTTCCTAAATGATCATTTCAAGGAATGGAACTAGATATATACTTCACACTTACTTTTTTAAAGAAAAAATTTGGGAAAGTAAAATGAGAATATTTTCTTTCCCTTCTAATGAAATTTGAGTATTTTCCTCCCTTCTGGAATCTGATAAAAAAAGAAATAGATTTCAGGTTATGAAAGTATGAGATGTGAAAGCCTTTCAGAAAGGTAAAGTGATTTTTCAAAGTTAATGTTCCCTAAGGGTGGCATTCACATTGCAGTAGTTTGGACATTCAACTGTAAATGCAAAATATGATCCTCATTTTCCTTAAGAGAGTCAGTTGAATGTTTAGAGCACGAGCTTATTAGATGTTCATAGCCATGCACTGGAGGAGTCCAGACTGGATGATATCCAGAAATCCCTTTTAGCCTGGATAATTTTGTGATTATAAAAGTTCACAAATCCAGTTAATTTGTGTTTCTCCCTTATGAGTCTAGTATATACAGCAGGGAGCAATTGAAGACAAAGGCCAAAAAAACCTGAAGCACATCTGTAGATGGAAATTGTGGAGCATATCAAGAGCTCTCTAATACACAGGCCTCTGAGGCTGGAGCTGGATGCAAGTACAAAATACCCCATTAAAAACATGACTCTTAACTGGAGCACATCTATTTATATTTCCATAATAACTTAGTGCACTACATCCCTGGCAATTATACATTAACCTCTACAATTAAGCATATCATGATAGGCTGCTGATGCACTGACACTGCTATCACACTTCCTAAAGCAACTCTGGCAAACTTCTATATTCTCTATAAATTGAGCTGGGAGTATGCGCAGGGGTTGGATAATAACTCTGAAAATTTTAGTGGCTACAGCAGTCCGTATCATTCTTTGGCTGAGGCCATCACATACCTCCAACCAGGTTCCATGCACAGCTGGGGAATTATCACAGAGGAGACGATTCCCAGGTCTCAGGGGAAGAGGCAGGAATGGCTTGTTGCCCATTCCCTTAAGGACATTTTTCCAGGAGGAAGCAGCAAGCACCAAGAGCCATGGGATACAGCCTGAGCCACCTGCCACACTGCCTCAGTGTGTGGGCTTATTCACGGGGAGCAGCAGGTTTCCAAGCGGAGCTATGCCAGTCTCCTAAGACCAGAAAATGGCCTTGACCATTTTTGATTTACTGGTGTTGGCATTGCCTCCACTGACTCGTTCCCCTTGTCTGATAAGTGTTGCTGGAGCAGCTTTACCTGGTTTTTTGATACCTACAATCTGCTGTATTTGTCTAGATAAGCTATAAAGACAAAAGCAGTTTTATATCTGTGTTAGGTACAGACACAGACGTTAGGAAGGAGGAAACATTTCCTGCTACTGGGTGGGTGGTGATCCCATTGTTTAGCTCAGTTGTAGACAGAGCTATACAACATGTACATAGCAGATGTCTGCACTTGATCAAATAGATCACAGTCCTACTTTCTGTTGTCCTACATTATAAATTTTGTGGGCAAATCTTTGGTTTCTGGTGCTACAAAAAAAGAAACAACAACAGAGAAAATTCCCATGCTTCCAGTTTCATAGCACAAAACATGGCCATCCATCCCAAGCTGTTATAATTGCCATCACTTCTGAGACAGCCCAGTTCTTCTTGCCCAGAAAAGGACAAATATTATTTCTTTTAATACAAAATGTTTCAGTGCTGTTTTGAAAACTTCACTTCTTAAAAAGGACTTGTTTCAACACAATTTAATGAGCTTTGCTTTGAACTTAATAAGTTTTATTTCAACTCTCATTCTAGGAAGTTTTTGGTTTAACAGTAGAAAAGCCTGCTTGTGTCTGTGTTCCACATTTAAATGGGTATTCTTGCTAGCTCTCTCATCCAAGCCACTCTACAAACAAACCCTGAACTACTTTATTTGGTTAAAAAATCTAGGTGCAGCTTTTTAACAAATCATATAATTCTTATCTTTGAAGATTCATTCAATCATTCTCTGATGTCACCTTCAAATTAAAGCCACAGATTTCTGTGATGTTTTTCATCACGATATTATGCAAACTTTCTTCTCTGTGTGGTAGGCGAACTAGTATATTAAAAAACTTTTCATGGAAAAACATTAACTTTTCTACATAAATTGTTTCCGTTTAAGCAGAACAAAAAGTTATAAAAAATTATTTACTTATACAGCCCAAGTTTGCACTTAAGCCAGCTTTCTCCATTTCCTGGAGAGAGATTATGCTTCTGGTGAGGAGACATGGAATATCGCAGTAGAACTGCCTGAATTACTGGGAGACATAAAAGGGGAGGCTTTACCCTGCATACAGTCTTAAGATGACAAAGATATTTGGCCGCAGAACACCAGAAAGCCTAAATATATATTAAAAAAAGAAAAAAAAAGGAATTTCAGATCGGAACAGGAGGACTGGAAAAAGCATTAATGGAGCAATAGCGAAATGTGTGATTATAAGAAAAAAAACCTCAACAAAATGTAATAGTTGTCAAACATGTACTAAATAAAGGTTATTCCTAAGAAGTTCATAAGGCTATTTAGTGCACAAGGACAGCAAAGTTCCAGGGACTATGGGAAGTGTTGGATCTGACTGCTATTGCAGAGACATTGTCCGATTACTGGGAACATGCCTTGGGTAAGACAAAGCCTTTTCCCATTCCCCATCAGCTGCCTGAGACCACAGTTTCAGGAGCCTTGCAAGCTGAACATCCTGCCAAAAGCTGCAGGCCCACTCCTATCTGCTCTGCTCTCTCTTCTATTCCTGCTCTTTTCCTTCTACTGGCACAAATATTTGTGTCTCCTACTTGCCCCAGAAAGCTGACTTTTAACCCCCATGAATTCCCTGATCCAGTTCCCAGCATAGTGACAAAAACACCTGTGTCAGCGGTAAGTGGCGGTAAAATGAGCACACAGTGATGTGGAAAAAGGCAGTGTGAGGTTTTTCTTGGCAGCTTTTATCAGTCTAAAGTGTTCAGAAATGTATAGTCTAGGGGGCTGGATTGGTCCTGGTTTAGAGCAGTTTGTCATCTATGCACAGAACTTTTTTTTTTTTTTTTGCTCAAGGTCTGTATGTGAGATGAGGAGTAAAACTGCAGCTGCAACACCCTGATGCAAGACCCTCCTTTCCCTGTGCCAGCAGCTGCTAGGGATGCCCCTTCATCCCCCGGTGGCCATGGCTCATCTGCCCTTCAGTGGCACAAGTACAAAGTCTGCTTTTCCTTACATGGAGAGAGTGGGCAAGTAGTGACATTTTTGTACATGCAACAACTGTTTAGAGCAAGTACTGACTTTGCCCATGCCAGTAGGAAACCCATTGAGACACTGCCCTTGTACTCCACAGAGCCAAGCACTGCAGACTCCTCTCCAAAACAAATCCCTACAGGAAAAAAGACAAGGAGATAAAGGGAATGGATGGTGAAAGTTTAAGGGTTCCTCTCTTCTTTCTCATTAGGTAGGCGTTTTTTACTTTGTAGTTTTTTCCTTTGCTACTTTTTTCTCCATCTCAGTCTCATCTTTGATTCCATTCTGCCCCTTACAGCTCATCACTGATTGCTGCATAATTTACCTCTGCATAGACTAAAAATGTTAATTTTCATTTGACAGTGAAAGACTCCCAAATATCATCCCGAGCTCCCTTGCCTATGGAGCCACCAAAACATCTCATTTGGATCAAAGTTGCAGGCTTTCTTCAGTTCATGGTATTCCTCTTCTCCTTGATACTTTTATAATAATTAATACTAATTCACTAACACAAAGTTTTGTGATTGCTCATTAGTCACCTGAGACTGAACTCCTCAACCACTGATGCCCTGGGTAACACCAGAAGGTTGCACAGAGGAATGAGCTGCAGAGGAGGGGCATGTGCTTTTGTTTTGTGCAACATACTCAAAGCTCATCATCATTTTGCATTTAGACATTTTAAATAAGAACACAAAGAGTTTGATAATAGCAAAGTGCTCAGCTTTATCCACCTTCCCAAAGTGATTTGCCTCTGTACATTCCAACTCCAAACTCTCTGAACTATTTATTGCCACTGGGTAGGGGATTAATCTAAGACAAGTAAAGCAGCCACATTTACCCCCCTCCCCTTGCAGAAAAAAACCTTTGCTACAGCTGGAATAGCAGGATTGGACATATTTTGGCATCTTATCTGCCTCAGTTTCTGACATCACATTTCTGCAAAGCTTTATGGGACTGTGAAATGGGAAAGTTGCAGCCAATTTTGCAGCTCTCCCTGCTGTGGTGACCTCTGAGAGCAGAGCAGGGAGGTGTCTGAGGATGGGAGGGGGTCTGGGTGTGCTTGGAGCAAGGCAGGACAGCACCCACCCAGGCATGTCTGAGGATGCTGAATTTCCTTCTGCTGCTGGGCACCTTCCACTGCCTGTATCACCCACCCTCACCCTGTGGACTCACCTGCCCTGCACAACTCCACCAACACCAGGCTCTGGTCTGTGAAGCACAGAAGGAATCTAGGGAACAGGGAGGAAGTAGGAACAATTAAGAACTATAAAATTCTGAATACCAAAATCCCCACCACTCTGTAGTAAATTTTAAAATTATATGACTCCCGGAGGTCCCACTGAAAGCAAAGCATAAAGGAGAGAAAGAGCTACAGCCAGGTATTACAGATCTGTAGCACTGCTCCACATATACTTAAGGACATAGTCTTTAAAAATTAATATATTTTGGGACTCTACTTTGCCATAAGTGACAGTTGCTTTTTCAGCAGCTGAACAACTGCTTTTCCTGAAAATCAGACCTCTTTCTAATATATCTGAAGTCGTGTGACTGAAACACATGGAATATCTTGGCCAAGAATATTTTAAATAACTTCTGAAATTAATATGATTTGGAGACTGAATAAAGAAGAAATGTCAGGGATTCAGCAAACACCCAACATGCATCTCAGATTATTATGTCTTTGAGTTCATACCAATTAATCTTAAGGTGTGTGTAAGAAGTGTAAGAAGAATTTATCTGTCCACCTTCTAATAGTGAGAGAAACCACTAGGACAACATACTGATTCCTGCTTCTCAATTTGGATTACAACAATTTAGTATTTATTTATAAAGCAAAAATTTCGTAAGGGATTACAGAGTTTATTCACTGGCAGTCTTCAGAACCCCTTGAAATGTAGCTTTCCATAAAACATTCTGGGTGAGGTTTCTAAAACTTTTTAAAATAAAATTTAAAACCAAGTTAGATATATACTGAGCTAAAGAATATCCCTCTTTCCCATTGCACTACTACCACTAACAAGAATGGAATATAACACCTTGATTTTTTAAAATCTTTTTCACACATTTCCACTTCCATTGACTGGATACGTGCTAGAGTCACAGTCTACCCTTATTTTATTAACCCAAAGAACTGATGTAATTGAGTAAATCAAGATAATTTCATGTAGATTATGGCTTTCCTTAGAGATTTCTTGTTTTAAGTATTGATTATTCCCAACCTTCTTTAATTCATAAAGCCTGGGCAGAGCAGAGCTCAAGGGAAATGGGTCTGCCAATAATGGCCAAAGGGAAGTTTGCTGGACCATAAACCTTTATCAAAAATCAGACAGAAATTGACAGTCCTCCTTTTAGTTTTGTTTGCTTTGCAGTTCCCTCTGGAATTTGCAATTTTCTGTCTGGTTTCTCTTTTATATGTATGCCTTCCCTCTTGCCAGCTTAGAGATGGAACCAGTAATTTCCCAGCCCTTCTAATGTATTCCTGCCTTCAAAAAAGCAGGATCTGAACATTCATTGGGAGAATACAGCTTAAAGTTATTATTATATTAGTATATAGTTGTAAAAGCATTACATTTTCTCAAAATGTCATGGCTGCCAGTAGTGGAATGTAAGTGAAATGGATACTGTGACATGAAGATATAAAGGTGTATGAAATTACTTATATCATCAGAAAGAATTTATTTTTCATATGATGTTCCATTGTTCTATATTTAATCCAGTCAAGCTTTTTGAGCTAAACACTGAATTGAGAGGTAAGGGCTATTATGAGTGTCTGTGTGTATATGCATTTGTTCATGTATATGAATTCATTAGGGTATATTCACTTTAACATCTGCTAGAGGACCATTATTATTCTCTAAATCTGAATAAGCGTTCTCAGCTTCTTTGTCCTGTGTCTTGTTGTTGTACTCTTCCACTGAAAAATTTCCATTGAAAAAGAATTTTTCCTTTTTATTTTTTCTCCCCAGTCCCTGGAGTATGTTAATAATACTCTAAAAGTTTGGTGTCTCTAATATTCAAATATTATGTAAGACTGAATAGACTGATCTTCCCATCTAAATAATGTTGTTTTAGTGTTTCAGTTCTCCAAAACTTTTAAGCACATTTCAGTTTAATCTGAAATAATTTAAACAGTAACATGATTAGACTTATATGCAACAGTCTGAGTTTTTTTGGTCGGTGTGGTCAGTGTTTTAAAGTACTCTGCCTGGCCTTCTTTGCTGCCTGCATTTTAGTACAGCCATCTTGGGCAGATCAGCCTTAGCAGTGTGCTCTGGTTTCATCTTTCATTTCCATCAGCTAACTTTGATTTGACTATGTCTTACAAAGTATTTTCCAGATGGCAAATACAATTTTCTGAGTCAGATGAATATTCAAGAAAAAAAATATGCATGATATATACCCCAATGAATCCTACATGTCTGTCTCATATACTAAAGAGTAAAGCTGGAGACTCTGCAAATTTGAGTGAATGCAGATCTTCATTTGCTGGAACATGGTATAGGCTCACCTTTTTTGATACATCTTACTTTTGCCAAGATAATGGTGTAAAGAAAAACATTTCTGTAAACATAGGCTTTGCCAGACTCCTCACTGTACACATTCTCATGTCCTTGTATGCTGGTTCAGGTAAAGATTTTAATCTAATGTTTCCAGGGAAAGAGAGATATGTCCTAAGAATTTAAAGTGTTTTATTACTTAATGAGCCTAAAAAATGAATAATTCTAGACTAGGAATACATCTAGTTGATCAAAGAGATTGCTTTTCTAGATTAGTAGAAGTTAGGTTTCCCAAAGATTCCCAAGTCAAGGAGTTAAATTTCCATAAAAGGTATAAAGCTAGTCTGAGAAAACACTCTTTCTATCTATTTTAATAAGAAAACATTTTGATTTGGTTAAAACAATGCAAATGCAATCCTGAGACAAAGGAACAGGAATTTCTTAACCTTGTCCATAATATCCCAATATACTGTAGATAAATTTGGTCTATTCAGATATTTTATTGGTGATAATTGTTAGCTTTTAATTAAATTTTGTTGCGGAGGGAAAACTCAGACGACCCAGTGTGAGTTAGCAATGAGCTTCGTTTATTGATCGGTTACATGCCCTTATATAAGTCCCATAATGTGCTCATCCATATTCTGTAATCCAAGTGTGTTATTGGTGTGCTTTTGCAAGTCAACCCCCCCACCCCCCTTTTTGTTTCCCTTTGCTACTGCCAACCTTCCCATTTCCCATCCTCCTTCTGCATTCCTGCCTAACTACAAGCATCTTGTTATTGTATAACTCCCTCGTCAAGGACACAGTGTCCTTCGGTTTACATCCTTAAACTAGCTGATTACGCTGTTTCCCCATCTCCTCAGCCACAAGCTGTTCCATGCTCACATTCCCTTTGCCCTCTAACCAATCTTCCACAATATTTCATAATTATATTAATGGAATTAATCATATTAAGCATATGAACATATTTTGAAAGGCTCAGGGCTTAAAATAAGCTGCTGCAACATCAATGGTTTGTCACCTCTCAGACAATGTTTACTTTGATTATGGGTGAAGGAGGGAAGAAAGAGGGGCTTATTATCTGCTAAAGAAAGAAGCCTAGATGGGAAAAACTTTACCTATACTAAAGACTGGATCAAATAAGCCTCATAACATGGATCTGCTTTTGTAGGGCCTCCATCATCTTCACCTGAATAGGAAAGAATCCTAAGGTCCCAAATACTTCATCCATTTGAGAAACAATGTTCTGCTGTGACTTTTGCAAGTGTAATCATAGACGAAGTGTCTGTTCAGTCTCTTGAACATCTTTCCCTATGGTCTCAGTTCTTAAAAAAAAAACCTTCCCCTTTCGACCTTCAAAATAAAAAAGATTTTTTTTTTTTTTTGGTGTGTCTTGCCCTGTCATTTCTGTGGTTTGATTTCAGTCATATGTAAGTGCTAAAAGATGTGTCTAAATGAATATGAAATTGATTAAGGTGATTTGGGATGAAAGGCTCAAAAGAAATGTCAAACACTGTGGCTCTTCACTTGTTATTCACTTTGTAAGTGGATGAAACTATCAAATATTGTCTGCAGTCACCTTCTCATTTAAGATATTTGATTGTTTTCTTAGTTGTTTTGGAAAAAAAAGATAAATGACTACACCCTGGTTTAGCTGGAAATTGCATAATTCTGGTTTAAGTTGAAAATCTTGATCTTATGTTTTTCTGGGGATATTAAGTTTTGGGAGAACATATGAAACTCCTGTGACTTTAAAAAAAAGAAGAATGAAGGAAAAAATAATGTCTTTGGTATCCTAGTTCATTATATTTCCCTATAACACCAACTATAAATGTTTTATAAGTAGCTGACTGCATCACTCCAGTTATATGTAATCTTCTCTTTTCAAAATAGCTGGCATTGACTTGTTTCTCAGAAATCTATTTCATCTATTTATCAGCAATTTCAAAATTTCTTAGAATTTCTTTGGCAAGTAATTCCAAAGCATCTCGGTGTGCTTCACCACAAAATTGGCTATCTTATTACTGCAGTTATTCTTTAACTAATATTTGTTTAGTACTTCCATCATGTTCATTCTGACAAATTAAAGAATATAAAGACAGTCCATTTTCTGAAGTACTTCAACCCTGAAGCCAGGCACAGAGAAGATGCATGCACTGGGAACTCCAGAAGTAAGAATACTTTCTGGACATGAGGTTTACTTGAGGAGGTAAGTGTGAGTGGCAGAAATGGGGTCTAGGGTTCAGCTTTTTAAATTGCAATCAGTCCTTTTGTGAGTATTATCAAAGGAACAGGGGAAAATCTTGGTGCTGTTGAAGTCACAGGCAAAACTTCAATTGATTTCAATTCAGCTCTTTCTGCTGAAGAATTTAATGGGCTCAGAGGGAGAAAGAATAGTATTGGAGTGACTGGAATGTGGTGGACTTCCCAGAAAATGGATCGGGATAAGTTCATCATTTTCTGAAATATAAGATACTGTTTACTAAGACTGGATTCAGAATACTAGTCTAGGTAAGCCCTTTGGTCTGCACATGAATATAAAATACTATCTGCCTCTACAGCAACTTCTAATCACATTTTCCAAGTCTTGTAATCTAGCCAAAACAATAACAGTAAATCACTGATATTCAGATATTAGGCTTGTATCACAATAGACAGGCAATGCTCCTGAAAGATCTAACTCATTATACAGGCTGACAAGGATTTGATCAGTGCTTTTATTATGCCTAATGTATTTCTGCATTTGAAAGAAATGGTGGTAGGAATCTCTGAAAGATTTGAAACTGCTGAATAAAAGCTCAGAGACATTTTTCCCTTGCCTGCTTTCAGTACTTTCTTAATCAATGATTTCCATTTGTCACTGCTAATGGCATTATCCCTGACACCTCCTGTGATTTTTTTTCTGTGTAAAAGCTTTCACTTCTGTTTCTGTTATTTAGTCTTCATTTTCCTTTCTGCTGACAACTGACTTTTCATTCATAGATTTTTCCTTGGGTCTTCCTGGCTCTATAATTTTCAAAGCACCAAGTGTAAACACAGTAGCTCTGCAGTTTGGAGATGGACTGGGAGGGATCTGTCACATTTTAAGCCAACTGTCACTTTGCTGACAACTACAGTCCAGTCTTCAGCATTAGAGATGTAACCCATATCAGAACTTTTTCAAAGTTACTCTGAAAGACCCTGTCTTTCAAACAAGTCCTAGGATTGTCTGCTGACTTTCTACGTGCTCTACCATGGCTTTGAAATAATCATTGTCATATAATATAATTTTTTCTCCTCTGTTTTTATCCTATTAAGTGAAAATTAGTTTGAAAGTGTCTTTTATTTATATTTCCTGAATGCCAGTTTTTGTTCCTTTGAATTTACTTTTACACTATTTGGGGCTCATCTATTAGAAATAAAACTGCCATTCCTATCTCTTCTACAATGACATGTAAAAGTGAAAAAAATACTGTTTTCTAAGCCCAGTCATCCCAACAAAGCCTCATACATTTACCCTGGTAAGGATTTCTCTCAACTAAAAGATGTTTCTTTTAATTTCTGTCACTAATCTATGTATAGGTGATGCAGCTCAATAGCAGCATTTATAACCAAAATCAGTGATATCTTATGCCATAGGATGATTTTGTTTGAAACCAATTTTGTTGTTATGGAGAAGAACAAAGATTATCAGACAGAACAAGTGAGAACAGCTTTTTACTTAGGGTCGTCTTAGGAAGTTTCATCAATGATTTCATCAGAATTCTGACTTCTCTTCTTCCATCCCCATCTACTTAGCCTCTGCAGATCCTAAGGTTCAGGTCGGAAACAGCTGTTTTACAGAGGGCTGCCGTGTTGTTCATGTACACTGGGGTCTATTGCCCTCTACTGGGTTGAATTTCACATCTGTTTCGCTTCCCATTTACTTGGCAGGTCCCTGGAAATGTTTCTGTAGAGCTTGATCTGTAAATTGCTGCACACATCCTGGAAGTCGCTTCCCTCTTTGTTCAGATTAGAGGAGACCTCTGCTAACTGCCAGTGCTTGGTGTTTAGTAAAACATGAATGAATTTCTCCATCCTAAGGTTTCAGATTATCTTGGAGACTCTGGTGACCAAAGGCATCAGTGCATGAGGGTGATTGTGTTGAGATTGTGAAGTTCAGTGGAGAATTTTCCAGATGCATTCCTGGGAGAGAGTGTCTGTTTGGTCATATGTGCAAGTAGGAGATCTGTCATTGTTTTCTTAGGATAATTTCCAGCCAGATGATACCAACATAGATTAGAAGTCTTTGAAGTGGTTTTAAAGCAAACCTGTAATTGATCTTTAGTTGCAAAATGGGCATGAGATCTTCTTAAGTTGCAGTCACAATCCTGTTATATGGGGAGCTCAGGACTCCTTGTGAAGTCCATCTTAGATACCAAGTATGTGAATTTCTCAATTCAGCAGAAAGGATTGTGAAAGATCTGTGTTTCTTCTCTACTGATATAATGGGTGATATTTAGAAGGTTTAATATTGCACCAGTTACAAAACTGTTCTGTATCCAGCTGCCTCCCCTTAAGATAATGCCAGGATAAATTGAAGAGGACAGTGTTTATTAGCTCCAACTGACTGCATTATAAGCTTAATGAAACAGGACGAAAGAGGGGGAGAGATTGAAAATATTCATTTGTATATTCCATGTTTTAAAAATCAACAAGAATTTTGGGTTCAAATCAAACCTTTTTGTGAGACAGACTTAGCCAAACTTGACGGGAGACATCATGGGTCTGTCCTTGAAGTGCAACCTCTCAGAATTTTTTTCTTTGGACCCTCTAGTTCATGGCTCTTCTTGCACAGCAAAGTATTATGCAGTAAAATTATATTGATGTTCCTTAGAAAAATCATGGTTATTCTCAATGCTTTTGTGGTGAGTTGACCTTGGCTGTTTGCCAGATATTCACCCAGCTATTCTCTCACTCCCCTCTCTTGGGAGTATGAAGGAGAAAATAAGATCAAAAAACACATAGAGATTCATTTGTCATTTATCATGATGGTCAAACCAGGCTTGATTTGGGAAAATTAATTTCATATATTGTCAGTTAAACCAGATTAGGATGGAGGGAAAGAAGACAAATTAAAACAATAATTTCCTCTCAACCCCCACCCCACTTCTCCCCAGGCTCAATTTCACTCCTTAATTCACGACCACTCTCCCAAATCTCTCCCATCCTGAGCAGTGCAAGGCGTTGGGAAGCGAAGGGTTTTCAGTCAGTATGCAACAGTCCTTCTCTGCTGCTTCTTCCTTCTCACCATTTTTCCATGCTCCAATATGGGGTCTCCTTGGACTGCAGTTCCTTCAGAAAATAGCCCCCTGCTCCAGCATGGGTTCTTGCATGGGCTGCAGGTGGATCTCTGCTCCACCATGGAACTCCATGGGCTGCAGGGACACAGCTGCCTCTCCACATTCTGTACCATGGGCTGCCAGGGAATCTCTGATCCAGCACCTGGAACACTGGCTTCCCCTTGTTCCTCACTGCTCTGGTCTCTGCAGGTCTGGTTCTCACTCTTTTTTCATTATTCCTTACATGGCCATGAAGCATTTTGTCCTTTCTGGAATTTGTTGTCCCAGAATGACACCACCTTGGCTGCTGTGCTCAGCTGTGTCCTGCAGGTCTCTTGGTGCTCGCTGGAATAGACAGGATCCAGTTCTATCCAGGACAGCAGCCACCCCTTCCATCCCCGTCCACCACCACCACCTTGCCATAGCACCCAGGATGGCTGTACAGACATCAGATAACTGAGCCCCACTCCAGCCGACAGCAGTGTGAGCTGGGACTACAGGAGGGATTGCAGCAGGGATTACAGCCTGACCTGTGCAATAGGAGCAGGCCCAGGCTCAGCATATCCTTTTACCAGTCCCAATCCCCATGGCAGAGCTGCCCTGGGTGAGAGGCAGGGTGTTCACAGCCTTGACTGAAGGAAAATTGCAGTTGGCAGCCTCTGAAACAAAGCACACAGCCCACTTCAGTTCACCCAAACGTTTAAGAGAATGCCAGCAGCACTAATGGCATTACTCCAGTGATTTCCTTGGGAGTTACTTTAGATGATGATGTATCACACTGATCCACATTTTCATTTAATTTAACAGCAGAAGTTGACATTTGAAAATGAAAGTTTTAGCCTGGAGTCCACAGTGAATGACTGCAGGAGCTAATGACTGAATGCTTTCCAGAATGCTCTGAGAGAAATAATCATATGCCATTTCTGCTCTTATATTACTGCTAAAAAAATATCTATAGTATTACCTATTTAACAAAGAACTTTGAGCACTAATCCTTGTTTCAGTTAATAGGTTTTGCTTCTTTGCAACTGAAACATAGAGAATATGTGCTGTATGTTTTATTTTTCCAATATATAATACAGATGCTTTCCATGAAGTGACTGTCATCCAAGAAAAGTAGAGATGTAGTAGGAAAAGACACTGGGGTACTTAGATAACAACTATGGGAATATTTTGGTTTAATTTACACATTTGTATGTCTTTAAAAATTATCTTACTGAGTCGCACGGGGAGAGGAGTTTGGGAATGCTTTGAAAAAACAGCTTGAGGATTAGTAGTCTGGGGCTGTTGTAGACTCAGGGCTTGGAGGTCCAAGTATGGCATTCTAATCTTCTATGTGAGAATAAAGAACTTGAGTGCCTATAGAGATTTGTGTTTGTTTCAAGCTTAAGGGATGCATTATTAGAGTGGAAGGTCATGTATTTTATGGTGATGATTGAGTGTCACAGAAAGTACAATATGGTCACATACAAGGGGTATCTGGTGACGTGTCATTCTGTAAAACCTGTCCTTTGAGTTGGGTTTTATATAAATAAGGGGTTAAGATATAAAGGGAGGAACAACTGAATTGATCAGGGTGCAGTTTTTATAGTGCCCCGTCCATATTGCTTTGCCATTTTCTGTGGTTGTGTTGCCCTCTAGAGGTCGGTCCCCAGGTGGAATCTGCTCACAGGCATTTTCCTTCCGTTTCCCATGGTATGGCTCTGCCTTTGGAGAAAGATGTTCTTCAGCTGCATCACTATTAACAGTTGTGACTCAATGAATCGGTGAAGTTCACATCTATATTTCTGGCTTCTTAACTGTGAATATTTGCTTTCAGTCTACTTTCTTCATCTTTCAATTAAGATTGGGCTTCTACTTTCAGTGGTTGCACGCCAAACAAGTTGAGGTTGCAACCTCAAAGACAACTGATGAGACCAGGCCTAAAAACCTCTTCCACAAGGAAAGATGGTGTTTAACTTGGCCCACCAAAACACATTCTTAGAAGAACTAAGTCTGCTGTGAAAAGTCAATAGAAACTATATCTACACTGAATACTCAAAGAGTGTCAGAGAAGGCTTCTTGACTCTGGACCTCAGTCATCTCTACTTTTTGGATCAGTAACTGGAAAAACTGCCCTGGTGTCTCACTGTCCTTACAGTAGAGAATTTTCATCATTATATCTAATCAAAATCTAACCTCTTTCAGTTTAAGGCCTTATAATGAATGTCCGTTACAATTTCTTTAAATCTAGTTTGGGGTTGAAATAAATTGTCTCTCACAGATTATTATATACCATAGAAACTGGTTTACATGGCATTATGAGTGAATTAATGAAAAAAGGCCCCAGCCTGTAAATCCCTCTTCTGGTGTGTTTTTTCCTAACTCATTCAGCCACATGCTCCTTTTAGCACAGAAATGTTTCTTTCAACTTTTGTTCTGCCACATTGTTTGTATTCTTCCATTTAACCATAGAATCAGAGAACCATTAAATGTTGGAAGGCATGTCTGGAGGTCTCTAACCCAACTTTCCTGCTCACAACAGGAATGACTAAAGCAGGTCACTCAGGGTCTTGTATACTCATGTACTGGTAGAAAACAATTATTGGCAGCAAAATTGAAATTTACTAACTGAATTAATTTGACATCAATCTAGTCTAGTACTCTATTTCTCACAATTACTGCCTGCCTTGAAGGACTTACTAAATGAAAAAAGTCTATTTATCTTATGACAAATCTGTAAACATTAGAGGCTATCTGTTGCAGAATGGATAAAGGAAAGTGAGCATGGAACGGCTTGTGGCCGAGGAGATGGGGAAACAGCGTAGTCAGTTAGTTTAAGGATGTAAACCGAAGGACACTCTGTCCTTCGCGAGGGAGCTATACAATAACAAGATGTTTTTTAGTCAGGTAGGAATGCAGAAGGAGGATGGGAAACGAGAAAGTTGGCAGTAGCAAACAGAAACATAAAGGGAGGGGGTTGACTTGCAAAAGCACACCAATAGCACGCTTGGGTTACAGAATATGGATGAGCACATTATAGAACTTATAAAAAGGCATGTAACCGATCAATAAACGAAGCTCATTGCTAACTCATACTGAGTCGTCTGAGTTATCCCTCCGCAACAGCTATCTTAAAGCATAAATTATGTTTGTTTATGAAATAATGTTTATTATCAGTTAATGTCAGATTTGATATTAGTTATGACTGTTTTACTAGTCATCAGTCTTGTTATTAACCTCAGTTATATCCAAGCTTTATACAAAAACACACACACATATTTACAGCAAGGTAATCACAGTTTAGTGATCTATAGCAGGAAAATGTACTTCAGTGATTCTTTCTGAACTTACACTTTTCTAGTTTTATGTAATAATCCTGTGGAAGAAATAGAAGGACTGAAGAACAGAAGTCTGTTTTTTCTCATACACATTTTTCATTCCTATGTGTAATGTTATCAAATCCCCTTTAACTGTGCAGGCAATACTACATCATTATATTGACACAACCTTCTTTATATATTTCATGGTGCCACCTATGTCATGTAACCTAAAATATTTGTTTTTCTGGTCAGAGCTGCACACAGACTGTGATTTTGCTTTGATGCCCCTTTCTCACATATGAGTGACTTTGACCTATGTCAGATGGATAGACAGTTCATTTGCTTATCACCTCATTAATTTATTTTTATGGCCAGTGTGTTTCACCTTGCATTTATCAGTATTGATTTTCATTTGCCTGTACACGTGGTTTCTTTGTCTAACTGGAGTTTCTCAGTGTCTACCCCAGTGTCTACTACAGACTAGTCTACATAATTTTGGGACTACCTTGTTACTCAAAGGTCCTAAACTATCAGGAAAGACAACAGCCTGTTCTGCATTTTTGAGACAGATACCATCTGAAGTCTATTGGCCAATTATTTGACCATATTAACTGGCATGACATCTCTGAAGTTAATGTAATTTGTAATGTAATGTAATTTGAACAAAATTTATGCCAGCTGAGTATCTTCTAAGTCTTGTGCAGTGAATAGCACTATTAACACAATTTTAGTGCCTATATTCACATTTTCAGAGGTATAAGCCTGTTTCCTGTTCAGACTTTTAAAGCAGTATAACTAAAGGCAGTTGTTGATGTTCACTGGAAAAAACTGGTAGATTGCAAGTGACACATATCATTTTGACATTTTAGACCGATTCCATCCGGATATAATGCTATATTACTGAAGAATTAATGTGAAGTGTGTGATTTTGGCACCAGAAAGATCAATGTGTAAGACCAATTAGAGATAAAAGAAGTCACTAAAGTTGTTTACACAGCTGGACTCTCAGTCACAGGATAATTTCTTCCTTTCATGTTCTTCTTTTTCTTTTTTCTTTTGCTTTCTTTTCAGGGTCTGAAATTTAAAGGCACAGAATAGAATATTTTGAAAGTCATTTGCCATTACATTAGCTTAATTTTCTCTCTGGAATGTTCAATGTCCTAATGCACCATTATAAAACCCTATGAGTGCTTTTGGCTAATGGATATGGTAACTGTAGACAAGTTATAGCAAAGCAGTAGATTCCTAGGGGTTTCTAGGCAGAAGACTGACCTGAAGTATAAAATTCAGAGAAAAATTTTCCTGCAAATAATTTTTAGCTGCCCGTATTCTTTGGACTCTGCAGTATGACTTGGAGAGTCCAGATTCGGTCTCAGCTCTAATTGCTGTTTAAAGATGTTATGCAAAAATGGAACTGCTTCAGCAACAGCTGCTGGGTAAACCACATATTTCACTGCTTTGAGGCCAGAGTCTAAGCACCTTTCAAAGTGCTAAAACACTTGAATTTAAATCCTTGCTCTAAATAGTAAACAAATTTTTAGTATCATGAAATATTCAAAGGCATCATTGACATCTCATCAGACAACCCAGCTGTCAGTAATAGGACAAACAGATGCCTTTCCACTAACAATCTATCTTTAAATATGATAGAACTCTGAAACATCCTGTGTTTTCCAAAGTTCAACATAAGGCTCACTGAAGGTAGCCTACCAGATTTATTGGAAATAATCTGTGAAGTGTGGCTACATGATTTTTATATCTCTGCAGTGCATTAACTGGATAAGGATGTTTTTTTCTGTCCTTGCTCTTTTATCTCTGGGGAACAACTGGTACTGTCAGAGACAGGGCTCTGGATCGGATTGACCTTCAGTCTAAATGAGCCCATTCCTGCATCAGCTCCTGACTTTTTACTTTGACAATAAGGAATCAAGGACTTATTTTCCTCCAGTTTTTTTTATTTTCCATGAGCCAAGAGATAGTCCCAAAGATACCATGATGTTTGAGCACTCATCACTTCAGATAAGAACCATCAGTGTGTCAGAAGCTGGCTAGGTGTCATGCAAGCCTTGGCATGGGAAAAAAAGGCCAAGACAAAGGGAAAATATTATTCTGGACCTTTCTATCAGATAAAATAACTTCACAATAGGCAACTGAACTTCCTTCCTCTGGTAAAGCAATGTTTTGTGAAGCTGAACCTATATGCTATACTCCCTCGTATATGCTCCAAGAGCAATAATAGGATTGAACTTTGGGTAATAAGATTTTCCCTCATTATCCAAGTCATGTAGACTTGTGTTCAAAACATGTAGATGGTGTCATTCACAGAGTGACTGTTGGGACATAATTTCTCTGTGCCTACATACCTATAGTAGTAGAGGGGATGGAGTTCATGCAGCAGGCCACAGCTGCTTTTTTATATGGCAGTGGAGCATATGTGAAACTGAGGATGTGTGACACCTCTGAGATACTCTAATAAATCTCCTAGCAGTTTTTCCCCACCACTAGCACTGTTATGTCTCCAGAACAAGAAAATTTCATTGATGAAGATACACTGTAACTTTTTAGACTTTAGGCTATTGATACTTCAGAATGCCTTTGAAAAAGGTATTTTTCCTCAGCTTCTTTCCTAGAAAAACATAAAAAATAATAAAGAGTCTATATACTACATACAGATGCAGATGTCAATTTACTGCCCTAGGTGTAGCAACAGCTTCTGCGGCCTCCATATCCACTCCTTGGGGTTTGGTTGCCTGTGCTCAAGGAGAGATCTCACATATGGCATACATGGATGTATGACAACTATGATGTGCTTTCTTGGGCCCACTGCTCAAGAACTACATTTGAGATTAGACATTTTCCCTCACTGGTCCTGACCCTTAACTGGTGTCCTGCTGGACTGGATTTGCCTGGTCCCTACGGACATGCATGTGGGCTGGCCTGAGGCTGCCCTTCACTGCTGTTGCTGGATCTGCTCTGCAGGAGAAGGCACTGCCTGGCCACCCTCACTGCCTGCTGTGGTCACAGGCTGCCCTTGCCACCAGCCTGCTCCTGGCAGCAGACCTTCCTCTCTGGGCCAGCTGGGCACCCAAATGCTAATGCATGGTTTCATCAGTTCATGTTTACTGAAGATAACATTACTGATACTTGCAGCCTGTGAGATGATGTTCACCAGACCTGCCAATTTTCCCCCTACACATTGACAGTCTATTATTGTCTTTTGGCAATATTATATTTTGCTTTTAAAGAGAAATTGCTTTGCCTATGTAGAGCTTATTTGGTGGGCTGTTGAACGTTTTGGCAAATGCATTTCATTTTCTGCCTCTTTCTTCAGATGTTAAACATTATCTTTACTTGTCCTGCTTGCATCTGAATTTACACCTATTGCTTCCTGAGCTGCATTTCAGAGGCTGTCAGCATTGAACATCTCCAGTCTTCCACAATGTTTTACTTTATTTCTTGTGTTTTAAGTTTCCTATATCCACCATGTCTTAATAACTCTCTGTGGGCTTTAACTTGAACTGATTTTCTTCCCTTGCTATCCAAATTTGAAATGTGTTTTACATAGTTAATTCTGTATCTTTCAATAGCCTCCCTCTGAGTGTTTTGTTCCAGATTCCTTTCAGTGTCTTGCTTCTTATCAAAGGCTTCATCCTGTAAAACTGGGGCTTGGCTGGTCACTTGTATTTTTTTTTTTAACATCTTCTAGTATCTTCTGTTTAAAATTGTGTTACTCAACTCATATGTTCTATTTTTATGTGAAAATAGGTTCTTAAATGCCTGCATTACAGGTTCAGTGTTAGCACAGTCTGGCTGAGTTGACTGAAAGTATTAAAAGCCTCAAGTGCTTCAGAACAAAGATAAAGCTTCCTCTTGACCTTTTTTGGGGGGGTGGGAGGGGTTGTCTGTTTTGGTTACCATTGCTTGCAGATACAAACTGAAACACTGTGTTTAAACCTCTCTGGTTGTCTTCCACATTTCTAAAGTGTTTCAGGTCTAGTGGGGTTTTCATCTCCTGGATTCTGCTGCTCAGGATAAGGGTTTAGCTGTTTCAAATTGCTGTTCAAATAAAGGAGTCTGACGCTTGGGGTCAAAGCTTGATCTAAGCACTTCATGTGGTCTCTACTCAGAGCCAAACAGCCCTTTCCAGCTTTTCTCAAAGGTAGTGCCCTACAGCGGTGGCAGGAGTTTGGGTCAGCAACATTCTCCATGTGGGAGTAGGGAGCAGTGTTTTGTCATGCAGCAACAGAAGTGTGAAGCACAGCAAAACGCCCAAAATATCTGACGATCGGGCCTGTGTGTCTGTGTGGGTGTGAAGGTGATGTGCGAGAAATCAATACAAGCCTATTCTCCTTTCTGTACACATCTCAGGCAGAGGGAAGAACAACTCTCAGATGTTAACCGAGCTGGAGGGTGGGCCTGAGGGAAACCAGAGGATTCTATAAAGGCATTACTATGCTTACAGCTAGATGGCAGAGCCTGGAGGCAAAACCCTGTCTGCTGAGAGCTTCTTGGGTGTTTATTTAGGGTTCTGGCTTCACCCCACCAAAAGGCCATGATGGGTTAAAAAGGTATCTTGCTGGAGCAGAAGCTCAACAGGGCTATTGCAAACCCCAAACAGGACTGCTCTGTAGTCACAGACTGAAGCCATTGCAGATTTCTGCATTCTCTGAACCACCTGAAGGACAGTGCCATCTAAATGTGCTTTCACATTCAAACTCAGCTTCTCATCCACGTACAAAGTACTTAGAGTAAAGGACAGAAACCTCAGTGCTCTGCCTTCCCAGAAGCTAGTGGGAAATCCTTTTCACCTTATTGTTTTAAGTTATTCCTTATATTGATTTTTTCCCTTTTGATCTATTAATAGTTAAACATACTTTGTTCAAAGATAAAAAAATCTGATCTCATAACTCTACTGACTTTTGGAGGCTGCATTAAAAAAAAGCACTGTAGTTCTAGAATTTCAGTCTGATTTACTCCTTTCTGCATAAACTACTGCCATAGATGACCTTTCCTCATCATTTGCCTTTGGGGATGTGTTCCAAGCATATTTTCTAACAGCTTCACCAGCAATAATAGTAGCATCCAAGTATCAGTAGCAGTTCTACAATATAATGTTTTTCCTCTTCAAAGCACTTTACAGACATTAGTGAATTAATAATTGAGCATCAGCTACTGAGCAGGCATAAATCTAAGGCATTTGTGGATCTCAATGGAATTGTGTTGCGTATAAAATAATTTTGAAAAACACTGAAATCCTTATTTGCATGCTCTTGAAAAGAAGAGGTAAACAGATCAGCGCAAGAGATTTTCTGTGCTGGTTAAAATGTAGAAATTTCTCAGACTTGTGGGTGAATTTCAAACAGAAACACAATAAAATCTGACCACACACTGGTAGATCTCCAAGCAGAAATTTTATTTGATTAGAAGTTTAAACATCAGATATGAAATACTTAGACTCCCTGGAATGTGGGTTGAATCCCAGCAGGGTTGACTCAACTCTTGATCCTGCAGTGCAGAGAAACTGAATTATAGTAACTTTTGTTTATGTGACCTGGATGAGACAATGTAAATAAAGGTTCTCTCTGCTTTACATAGATAGAAAACCCATCAGTACGAACCACACAGATAGATATATTAAGAGTCATAGTGTCATTCACCTTTTCCTATCTTTTATTTTTGGTAGAAACAAGCCTGCAAATGCAGATTAGCTGAGACTTCTGTTTTGCACATAGATTCAAAGAGCTGGAAAGAATCAGCAAGGCTCATGTAGTCCATCTTGTGCCAAAGCTGCATAAGCACTACTCATGTCATTACTGTCAGATGCTTGTCTAAATGGCTCTTAGAGCTTGCCAGCATATTCCTTTTCAAATAATCCATCACTGAGATTCACTGTCCTCACTGTTAAAAAGTTCTGCTGAGTATCTAACAGAAGTTGTCTTTGATGCAGTTTAATCTTTTTTCCTTTCTTTTTTCCTGTCCTAGACTCCACCTCTGTGAAGACTGCTCCCTTCTTTGCATATTTGAAGGTAATTCTCATGTCTCCTTCATATTCTCTTCTTTCAGATTTGGCTGTTTTCCCATGGAGAGTTTTTGAAACTGTGAGATTGTATTAGAAAAAAAAGCAGTGGATGAGTAGGAGCTTACTCCAAATTCATAATAAAGAGTCCTGCTGTCCCAGAAGCAGTCTAGGAAGGAAGTGTGATTCAGGATGACCCTGTTTCTTCTTGAGTTTCCAGCTGTTCTCCCTGCACCCTCCTGTACTTTCAGTTTGCAGCTGTACTACAAGACTCTTCCTGCCTTCACATGCTGCTTCCAGGCATCTTGCACCTTCTGCCCTGTACAAATAAAGGAAAAAGCATTGTTTGAATCATATTCAATTATATTCTAATTTGAGGATGGCAATGATTTTTGAAACCATTTTGCTATTGGATTTTCTAAGTGTAATATAGACCTTGGTATGGAGTAGATTTTGCAGCATTAAAAGAGTGCTTCACACCCACATGTAGGTAATTTCTTTTAAAATCAATGTTGAGAATATATTTCTCCCCCTGCCTCCACTCCTACACAGTGAACAAAAAGTCCACAAAGCCTTTGATGAATTTTTAGTAGAATTTCCATAGATCATTCAAAATACTAAAGCTCTGAGGGAAAAATAAGCTATGTTTTTTAAGTCTGTGTTCAGGAATTGAAAATGGAAATCAGAATTTTTTTAAAGGCAAAAATATGCAACTGGAATTAATATATAGTTTTTTCATGTGATAGTTTTAAAAATACGAAAGAAGCCAAATAGAGTAGCTGGCAAATTTCTGGTGAGTATAACATTTAAGTTGTTTACTGCTTTCCTCTCATCGATCCCAAGTCAGATGCTAAATTTCCTAGCAGGCCCTGGGGGACAGACTCCACAGGATCTCAGGTGGCATGCCAAGGGATAAATCCTGGATGCAGCTTGATGTGGCCAAAGCTGGGGAAAGAGGACAGCGTGGAACACTTGGCAATAAAAGCAGCTCCAAAGGCAGAAGCTCCATAGGGAGCTTCTGCTCAGCCTGCCTTGCCTGGTGAGGAAACTCACTCAGTGCTGTGTCCCAAGGGGGGCTCAGACTTAGGAGCTGATGGGACCTGCGGGTCAAGCCCCTGAGCACTTGATATTTCTCACACTCTCAGATCAGAAGGCCACCAGTGTTTGGGCAGGTCAGGTTTCCTGCTCCCATCTCCAAGGGTTTATTATCCTTGTGTAGGGGTCTATTACCCCAAATACCCTGGAAGCTGGGGGATGGCCTGGCATCCTCCACCAGCAGCAAGCTAGCAAAAGCCACAGAGAGAAGTAGGCAAAGACCATTTTGGATTCAGGCAGATATGCACGGAACAGGTTTGCTCATGTCATTATCTTCCAAGCTGGTTTTCTTTTCTTTCTTTTATTTCCCCCTCATTATAGGTGGAGCGAAAAATATATATATGGAGTTTGGGGGTGTTTTTTTGTTGTTTGGTTGTTTGGTTGTTTGCTGATTTTTTGTTTTGTAGGTTAGGTTGTTTCTGGGGTTTTTTTTAAGAAGTTAAAAGATATTGGAGAATCAGTGTATTGTAACCTAGAGTTGACTGCTCATTTTTCATAATACTCAATTTAATAACCTTAGTCACCATTAATCTAAACTTTATAAGATATATGAAAATGAATTTAGTAAAGTTATATTTTAATTGTACATCCATCAGGTTTTTATATGTCATTTAGCAGTTTAAAAAAGTGTATCCTAAACACAGAAATAACTAAAAATACATAAACTGTGTAATACTGACACGTTCCTCCCACAAGAATTAAGCAACTTTGTGTCAAACAAAATAAAAGTCTGCAAACTGGTATTACTGTGCATTTGGGAGAGAAATTCAGCACGTATAATCTATCATAGTTGGTATCCTAAATAACAGAGGAAATAGTAATTGCATTTTCTCTCGGCATGGTACATTTCCACTCACAGAAGCAGCTTCTAAAAATGGCAGAACAACTTCCTCATGCCAGTATTAACACTAGAACATGTGGAAAATACCTGGAGATTGTGTCCCACTTCATGGAAATGAAGTGATTACAGAACAGATATAGAGTTTGGACATTTTTTGTCTGTGGAGTAGTCTGGAACTTAGAAGAAAGAGTGAGAAAAACCACCCAAACTAAACCCAAAGGAAAAAAGATGCAGAAGCTTAAACTTTAAAAATTAACAAGTAATCCTGATAAAACCCAGCAGTATCAGACAGTCTTGTCATAGGAGCAGCCCGCCCTAACAAAAGTGATATTTGCATAATGTAGGATCTACCACAGCAAATATATTTTGAGTAAAATAGGACATTGATACAAATTTCCATTCGACACGCTGCTGCTAGATTCAGCTTCTCGGTTCATTGATCAAACCATGCCTTGTTCTGGGTTTGCTGCCTCTCTCTGGCTGTCCCTTCCCCACCACATCATCTTCAGCCCTTTTCTCTCTTTCAAGCCCTAAGCATTTAGTCTCACACGATCACATTTGCTGATTTATCTATCAGAAGTGGCAGTCATAATTGCCTGCTTTTCTCTTCCTTCCTCAGGCACAAAATCCCTTCTTACTCTTTCCTACACTGTCTGCAAATTTTCTTCATCTAGCACTGGTTAAACAATTGGTTGAAGAAACAATACTCGACACCTGGTTAATGACATTGTAGAAAACCTACCTGCCTCAGTCTTCCATCAGTTTCATATGGCATCTAAATTGTGGGCTATTTGCAGGGAGAGACTGTCTTAATTACTTATCCTCAGAGTGCTTACCATGCTGGAGACTGGTTCTTGATAAAGTCTCCTTGCAACTCACAATATCAAAAAATACAGGTCTGTAAGTCAACCATTGTTTTGGATTTCTGAGGATATGTGTCTATATTTAACAAAGAAAAGAATATTAATTTTTAGTCTGAAAATATGGCTTTCTCTAAATAAGATGCATGAGTGTTAGATATTTTTGCATGCATTTGATACATTGTGTTTGGTTTATTAACTTTAAAGACAGCATATTATTAAGATTATTAATTTTCAAATTTAAATTATTAATATTATCGTTTAAATAAATGCAATTAGCTTTCCCGCCAGTCTTCTCAGTGCCTTTTCCAAACTCATTCTCCATTTTTCAAATTTTCTGTAAATATTAAATTATAATCACGTATCATTCGAGGTGTGCAGTAGTGTTAGGAATGCAGAGTAGACTGCCCAGCTGCAGACAAACATAGGCTGTTCAGCATAGCTCTCTATGGACAGTAAAGCTGTATCTCACATCTCCTCTGTGCTGTAGCATTGATCAGTGCTGCAGAGAGCATTATAAGCTACTTTTCAGTCCAGTTTTACAGATCCTTTTTGCATTTTAATGTGTCTAATTGGCAGGCCAAAGTCTGAGCTTCCTGCACACTCTGCTGACTGCAAAGTTTGGATGTGGGCGTTCCATGTAGAAAAATGAACCTGTAGAATAAAAGTAAAAGTTTAAATCCACCAGAATCCATGTCAGATTCAGTCAGTAACCAAACTTCTGAGGGGGAATAAAAAGACCCAAGCAAAAGATTCCAATTCAAAGACTGCAAAAATTACTTTTCTCCTACTTATGTTTATAGTGCCCTAAAAGAAATGACACTTTTCTTTCATCTCACCATTGCTAAAGTGAAATGCGTCTTGCAGTATTTTCTCAGTTAAAGCTGTCTTTAAATTTAACATGCTAATTGACAAATATTCTATCCTCTTATCATAATTAATTTTAAAAATCAAAGAAAAATGGTTTTTGCAATCTGGTGTGGTTTTCTCTCTTCCAATTTACTAGCATTTGTCCAACTTATGTTTAGTTATCTTACTTTCATACCTTTCAAATAAGAAAGACCTTTTCATATTTTCTCATTTACCAAACAAAACTAAAATGATTGTTATTGATTCAAGTTTGCAGCATCTTTGTAAGTCTGCTCCACACTGAAGCTTCATATAGGTTTATAAAGTACAAAATCAATTCTTTTAACAGAACAGTTTGTCCTACATATAAAACTATATATTCCACCATTTCCACTATTGTCTTTGAAAATCAATTTTTGAAACATAAATATTGTGGAAATATGTGCAAGAATATGAAAATGGGGAATCTTTTTCTTCTGACTTGGATGTACTGTGCAACAAAAATGATATTGTTACATTTATGAATTATAAAATAGTAAAAATCCATGTGGACAAGATAACTTTTCAGCTTTGGTATTAATATGGAATCTAAATTAGAATTTAAATTGGATGGAATCAAAGTCCTTATCTATCTTCTGTTTTCTTGAAGTCAATTTTAAATGATAAACAGTAGACGACCTACATTTATTATTTATTATATATATAATATTTTCTGTATTACCTGTCAGATTTACAGAATTACCCATTGATTTTAAAGGGAGTTGAATCAGTATTTAATGTTGTAAGATACTTGTGGTATTGACTTTTATTGATGCAAGTTAAGATGACTTAATCCATATGAATGGTATTGATATATTTTATATATATAAATTCAGATGAATATATAATGAGAATTTTGCAGAAGCAAGGGAGAAGGTGACTTAGAAACGTTTTACTATAAGCAATGTTGTATTTGTTTTTTTAAAACTTTATCTTTGAAAATGTACATGGAATTAACAATCATGAAAATATGATTTTAATTTGAAATTATATAAATGTCATTATAAAGTTTCAAAATAATTAGCATGAAGAAATGAAAAGTTAAAATATTCATTGTGATTTTTTATCACTTCCAACCAGATAGGAGAGCTTTCACAGACAGGCAATAAAAAGTTACCATCGTTTGCAGAAGATACATTGCTTTTGAAAAGTTTTTGTTTATTTCTCCTGATTAGTTGTACAGCAATGGGGTTAAATTTTCTCACAGTGGCCTTTGATTTTTGCACAATGGAGTAAGAGACTTTTTGCTTTTCTGAAATTGTATTGGCAAGGTGGGAGGGGGAAAGTGGGTCAGAGGTGCTTCCCAGTAATTTCCTTCCCAATATGAGACTGATGAGAACTATCCTCTTTTCACGAAAATCTAACTTACAGCTGACAGCATCCCACATGACAGGTGTCACTTAAAAGGGGGTTGTATATGATGCATCTGTCAGTGCCTCAGGAAAGATGAGTTCCTCATGCCCAGCAGCCTGTCAGTGCCCCATACAGGACCCCACTTGTTGCTGTGTACTCTGGCCAGTTTCGGTCTNCAACTGTACCACGCTGTGCCGGTGCTTCCCTGGCACAATCCAGTGCCGAATAAACCATCTGGGAAAGCCCCTCCGCCTTATCTCTCCTTCTTCGGCACGCCTGTACCATCGGTGGGTTGGGTGAACCCCTATAGGAACTTCGCCAGCCCACCCGTGCCTTGGAGCAGCCTGGACAGCCCCTGAAACTGTGGATGGATGCTCAATACCCCCACGGAATGCAGCGCAGCACCCACTGACCAGTCCACTGCACCAGAGGGAGTTTTCACCAAATATTCGGGGGTACGTGCCTTTGGCATCCCCACTCTCAGCTGTTTTTCCATGTATGCTGCCAGGCCCTGCTAACACCCTTGAAGCGCTTGCACCATGTTCCAGTTTATGGAACAAGTGCAAGCGCTTCAAGGTTGTGACAGGTTAAGGTTCAGAGATTGCTGTTGATAATATACTGAATGCAAAAATTAATTTGAATCAATATTTAGTGCTCATAAAGTAAGATTCCTACTCAAGAGTCATCCCTATAGGGGAGAAGACAGGTTGAACATGTTGACTGAAGTTATGATAGTGTTTTTTCTGACCTCCCTCCCCACCTAAGCTATATTTGCACAATTTTCTTTGAGAAAGGGGACAGTTCACGTCATTTCATGTTTAAGTGGATTTTGAGTGACTTCAGTCACTAAGATGTGTAGGGGAGTGAAAAACAGTATGTATTTTTGCGTTAATGAAGCAAAGTTCACCTTTCAATTCCTGTCTGAGCTATTCCTTTGGCTTAGTTTCCATTAGCTGCATTGTTTTCAACAGCAGGATCGCAGCACCTTCAAGTCACTCCATCCTGTTTCATGTTCCCCTTGGAGCAGTGCATCAATCTCCCTCGGTGTTCCTGCTCCTAAGATGTGCAGTTTGTCCCCGAAGAAGTATAGCAAATGCATTCACTCCTTCTTGCTGAATTTTGGTTTATTTTCTTCTCCCCACAACATGTGAGCAAAGATATAGCAATGTCAGGAAACTTGTCTTTGGGGATTTTGGGTGTTTTAGGTTAAAGGGTGTTATTTTATTCTTGTGTTTTGCTCTTTTTGCAATTAGGGGGAACACAAGAACGAACAGAAATCTGAATTTTTTTCCTGTTGGAGACTCTTCCAGGCTGGTTTTGTTTCATTTAGTCTGTCACTAGAAGTGCAACTGTAAGAACTTTTTCTTAATTAATTACTTTCAGGACAAGTTTTTTAAATAATTGCTGAAGTCAAATTCAAGCCTCTATTGACATTTCTTGTCAAGATTAGAATGAGAGATTATCTCTCTAACATGAAATAGGAGCAGGACTTGAGTCTCTGTTTTTGCTACTTGGGTTACTTTCAGGCATCAACAGTTTTGCACAGTTGTACTTTGAGTTTTCCTGTGAGCAACATGAAAATCGAGTAGTCTAACTAGAATCTTAGCTACTAACTTCAGGATTCAAGCCTACAGAAAGTTGTACAGATAGTAGAGGCCCCAGAAAGATGTAGAAACTGAGTATGTCTTAAAATTACTGCACAATCCAAGAATGCCCAACTGTGATTGCTCCCTTCCCACAGAACCTGTAAATCCTCTCCCAACAATGTCACATGGGCTTGAAGAATAGTCTCACAGTGATTCCTAGTGTTTTAATGCTGGTTGAAGTGAGATTTCCTAGAAACTGAAAACATAAAGTAGATTTTACTCATGCAGCAAGTCTACTGACGTTACTGTAAATATGGCAAACCAGATTACGACTAAGGGAATGGAATTAATAAGGTGCTTTCTTCCAAAGAGTAGTTGAAGGAAATTAAGAACATACTCTTGTTAACTCCAACAACTACACGCAACTTGATGAAAGAATTTGTGCAGGAAATTAGAAGTTCCATAATAAGAATTTGTAACATCAGATTAAGTGTGGCAACACGTGGCCAGACAATCCTCATTCAGCTGCCTAATGATGTGGCAAATGAGCCTATCAATTTAACGTAGAGAGACACATCTTTCAGAAGGTTATATAAACCAGGAATCTTAGGTTTTTGAATCTTTCTTAAGTGGAGTCTGTTATCCATTGCCTGTAGTGGGAAATTAGGGCTGCTAGATGGCCAAGTGCCTAAGACTAGATGAAGCAAATATCCTAAAGAGAAGAAATAACCTGGAAACTTTAACTCTGATGGACTCATTTCAATAGAATACATTACTGTTTAACATGATGATGGTTTGTTCGGGGTATGATGATGGAAAATTGAAATTGCAGAAAGTATTTACAAAAGACTGATTGACATAGAAAAAGTTAGTATCAGCACTTGGTAGGATAGGAGATCATTGAGGAATTGTGAGGTTCCAAAACATCTTTAATTCAGTATAACACTCAATAAAGTACTTTGTGACAACTATGGCACTAGCCCTGAAAAAAGTTCAGCAAACACAGGCCCAAAGCTGATCCTTTAGAACTCAGTAACTACCGCCTCTTTAGATTGTTTCTTGATCTGTCTTCCTTTAGCAAGTTATTTTCCCATCTTATAACTTCAATAGTCTCCTGCTGGGTGTAGCATCAGAAATCTGGCAGAATATTCCTTAGATTTCTAATTCAGTTTTATATAGACTATATCCCATCACTGACAGCCATGTAAATCAGACGTAACTCTAATGAAATCAGAAATCCAGCAATGGCTTAAAACATGTGTGAGAGGAGAATCAGATCCTCTCCCTCTCTCTTCCGCCCAAGTGTCAGCTAAATAAGCTTTCAGGCTTTTGAAATAAATTCAAAGTTCAGATGTTGTGTCTTGACAGTGCCAAGATCCTATAGAACACATCTGCCCTTCATTGTGCCTGTTCAGCATTCATCTGAAGGCAGAATTTCCTTTCTGTACTGAACTGGGAAAAACCTACAACACTTATTAGTATGTTTGGGCACTGGAAATACATAGTGAAATTGTCAGCATAATCTAAATCATGAGATAGATAATTTATCTGCTGTAACACTGACTTAAGACTGTTCTCCCCAGTGCTCAGAATAATTCTCTGCTTTATATATTTGTCTAAATGCTGACCACATGTTGGGCAATGTGTTTGTAGCATTTGCCCCAGTGTTTGATTTTTGAACTGGCATGCATTCACTGCTCCAAGTAAGTAAAATAATCCAGGGGAAAAGCACAAAATGCCCATTAAAGAAAACAATTTCAATAACAAGCTGAACCCCTCAGGGACTGAGCTATTATAAAAAGCAATCAGAAACTTGGAGGGTGGGATTTTGTGCTTTTATTTTTATTTAAGACATCCACAAGCCCAAGACACAAAGCCAAAAATGGGGCATTTGGTTAAAAACCTGAAGAAAGAGAATTCATTTCTTTGTGAATTTAACAACTAGTGCAGATTAGAAAATGAGCTCTTACCAAAACTGCCAACTATAGAAAAATATTCCTTTGTTCCAGAAATCCCTCTGGCATGATATTCTTTACATCTGTTAATTTCTGTTAAGTTATATGATGTTCCACAAATGAATGGAAGAAAAATGGTTAGATGGCAATGAGAGAGTAAGCCAGACAGGAATCTTTCATTATTGAGAGCTATGCATGAAAGATTGGTCAGCATTTCCATTAAAGCTTGTTATATTCAGTGGTCTATGCTGAGATGCAAACAACTTCTCCAAGCGACTATTTAGGGTTTCGGTGTGAGCACACAGTCTGATTTTACTTATTATGACTGAGAGAATTGTGATGTAAAAAGGAGAGGAAATGGTTGAATTTAGTTGAGTTTGTATGATTTAGTTGCACAGTATTACAAGATTTGAATTCTTTACTGAAATGAAAAAGAACACATTCTAAACCTGGATCTCTAACCAGAATTATGAACTTGTAGATGAATAACATTAAAGTTAATTTTTCTGGCAGTGATAGTGGAGCAGACATTGTGAGTTGTTTTGGGCAAGCCAGTTAACCTTTCTGTGTTTCAGTTTCTGATTTATAATTGTTATAATTGTATTGTGGTTTAATGAAGTGTTATATTTTCTTTTTTCCTCTTTCTTTCCATTTCCCCTTCGCCTTTCACTCCCCTTTCCCCTTTCCCTTGTCCCTCCCCTTCCCCTTATTTTGCCAACTTCCCTATTAAAAAGTCTTGATATCCAGTAGCAATGATCAGAAAGCCTGCTTTCCAACAGTCTGCAATATACTGCTTTTGTAGTCTCTTGAATGGTGAATATGCCCAGTTTCTGGACTACCTTTTTCTATGCTAAAAATGCTATTTTAAAATCAGATTCCATATTTCAATTCTGAAATGAGGGTTCTGGTTCTGTTTCTTTCAGATATCTAAGACCTGTTTGTCTGGCTGTTGAATGATTTTGCAATGTGTTTAGATTCATTTTGTGAATGAATCTTCATTCCAATCATTCTTTTTAAAGTGTCTCTGCAGAGCCCAGTCTTCCAGATAGTCAAAAAAATTATATAAATAGCATCTTACTAACCATATTTTAGTAAGTTTATTGGTTTATTGTCCTGAAGCAATCCTAAACTCATTAAAATAATTAGTAAGACTGGTTCATCTACTTGATTTAGTCCAACAACTTAACTATCTGCTAATAGGCTCTTGAAGTAAGATTTCTACTGAATAGCATGAAAATTATCTAGGAGATGTTCAGAGCATAAATGTAACTAAGACACTATAAACTTCCTGCCTGCAGGAGGGTTTCATCCAACTGATTGCAGGGGGAGTTTAGGTAGAAAAATGTGTAGTATAAGTGCTTGAAGATAAGTGCTACAAATACCTCTGTGATTTCTTTTCATAGAAAGAGGCAAATCCGTGTACATTCTTTATGCTCTTGGTTAAAGAATGACTAACAAATTCAATCCGTTCTTTGCCCATGACAATGGGACACTGACAATAAATTAATCTTCTCTGTAAAGGAATGCATTTTTTTTCTATGTATATTGATGAAACATTAAGCAAAACTATCCATACAATACTGTGTTCAAATTGTCCAACCTTCAAGATCAATGAATACAATAATTCATGCTGTGTCTGTTTTTTACTTGTTGACCTTATCCTTCTCTTCATTTGGTCTAGTGGCTGCTGAAAGGTCAGAAGAAATGGTAAGATGATGAGTTGTCTGGTGTATTTGGTCTTTTTTCAGCTGTTACATCCCATCTCGTTCTTACTGAGGTTTGTATTTTTCATTATAATTACTTCTCAGTAATGCAAACACATGTAGAAAGTGGGATGGGGAAGGTTGGAGGTGGGATGTGTACAAATTCATTAGTCAAGCAGCTACTTCAAAAGAGATCATAATGGGAAAGGGATGCTCTTTTCTCAGAAAGTGGTCTTCTCTTATTTCTTTACTAGTGTAAGCATCTTACTTAATTTAGTGTATGCAGAAGTGAAATTTGGGAATATGATTTCCCAGCTTAATTTCTCCCTGATGTGGTACATGATTGTGCAAAAGTAAGTGATCTCCCAGTCACCAAAATTCTCAGCCATTCTGAAATGTATTTTAAACTTAAAGTAACTTTTTGAACTCTCTCCACCATCCTCACCTACCCATTTTGAAGTTCATAGGTAATATGTGATATCCTCTATCTCTTACATACATCTGCAAGGCCTTCAACAGAGAAAATCAAAATATCTAAAGTCATTATTATGTGTTATATGTATTGGTATATGCTTTTACTTCACTCTCCTGGACCAATGAAAAAAAACTCTACTAAAGCTATGCTCTGTTGCGGTGTCCTCTGGCCAGTTTCATTTTATCGCATGGTCAGGCTCTGCTATCTCCCCTCGGCCCCCTGGGATCTGTTTTCCCCCCCGGGAGGGCTCTGTATTGCGCAATCCAATACAAAGCCCACCAAATTCAAACCACTCGCTCCTTCCCCATAGGATGTTGTACCCTCCCCCCGCCCCCTTGTGTCGGTATTTATGTATCTGTAACATGGTGCGCCAGTGCTTCCCCGGCACAACCCCAGTGCCAAATAAACCATCTGGGAACGCCCCTCTGCTTCTGTCTGTCCTCCTCTGGTACGCCTGTACCATCGGTGGGTTGGGTGAAACTTGCAGGAACTTCGCCAGCCCTCCCACGCCTTCGGAGCAGCCAGCCAGCCCCTGGAGCCGCGAGCAGACGCCTGGTGCCCCCTACAGACAGCATCTCGGCATTTGACACCCAATGTGGGGCTTCTGGACTCCCTCACCACCACGAGCGGCAGCCGGGACAGAAGACGCGACCTGTCGGCTGCAACCGCGCCGCTGGAAACCGCCGCTGCCGAGAAACAGCTGCACTCCCGCTGCTGAGCCGAGCCACGGCCGCGCCGCTGCCCTGGTGGCCCAGTCCAGCCCCGCGCGCCCCCGTACGCCTGCCCCCGCCAACGCCACACGCTTGCGCGGCTGCCCGGTGCCGCATGCCATGGTGCGCGGGCCCACCGGGGCAACCAGCTCGCCAGAACCACCGTGCCTGGACCCGTCCGAACCCCGCTGGCAGCCGCGGCAGTGCCACGGGTGGAGCGGCCCCCAC
>VYZT01005505.1:202-11542 GCA_013400735.1 Pomatostomus ruficeps
AAAAAAAAATTAAAAAAAAAATAAGATTTACAATGAAACAACATCATCTTTATTTGTAACGGCAACAGTAGTTCCATGAGAGCAAAGAAGGTGAGAGAAGTTCAGTTGTGATAAGCCGAGGGAAAGGAATTCTCCAGCCTCCCTGGACCGCAGGGAATCCCACAGAACCCCGGGAATTCCCAGTCCCCACCATCCTCACGGACCCTTCCCGAGCAGGGTAGTGCAGCACAGCCCAGAGCTCCAAAAATCCCAAAAACCCGAGGATTCGAGGCGCTGCGGGCACCAGGAATCCCGGCTGGTTTAGCTGCCTTGTCACCTGCGAGAGGCTGGTTACAAAATCCCTAATTCCGGGACAAAATAAAAACAAAAATAAACCCAAAAAACACGGAGGATGCGAAGCTGAGCTGTGAGCACGGACAGAAGCACGGAGGGTTGAAGGAGAAATGAAAATAAAAATAAAAATAAAAGTGGCAGGTCCAGTTTTCAACGTTTCCACCGACAAAGGAAGGCGGCAGCGACCTCTGCGTCTCGGGGTTTGCAAACCGAGGCCGGGGGGGTTTAGGGGAAGGTTAGAAAATAAAAATAATAATTAAAAAAAAAAGGATCTGGCTGCTGGGATAAAAGGACATCAATGAAAATGTCACCACGCAGAGCTGGGGGGGACAGCGGGGACAGGGACATCCTGAGCGCAGCCGCTCCCAGCTCAGGGGGGGCCCGGCAGTGGGGGGGTGACCCCATGGGCAGGGGGAGCAGATCCCACAGACAGGATGGGAGCTGATCCCACAGAAAGGATGGGAACAGATCCCATAAAAGGGATGGGAGCTGATCCCATGGGCAGGGGGAGCAGATCCCACAGAAGGGATGGGAGCTGATCCCATAAAAAGGATGGGAACAGATCCCACAGGCAGGATGGGAGCAGATCCCATAAAAAGGACAGGAGCCGATCCCACAGGCAGGATGGGAGCAGATCCCATAAAAAGGACGGGAGCCGATCCCACAGGCAGGGCTGAGGAACAGGTCCCACCGGCAGCACGGGAGCAGATCCCACAGGGAAGATGGGAGGAGATCCCACAGAAAGGATGGGAGGAGATCCCGCAGGAGGGAAGCAGATCCCACAAAAAAAACCATGGGAACAGGTCCCCTAGGCAGCATGGGAACAAATCCCATAAAAAGGATGGGAACTGATCCCATAAGCAGCACGGGAACAGATCACACAAAAAGCACGGGAGCAGATCCCTCAGGAGGGGAGCAGAACCCTCAGAAGGGGAGCAGATCCCTCAGGAGGGGAGCAGATCCCCCAGGAAGGGAGCAGATCCCCCAGGAAGGGAGCAGATCCCTCAGGAGGGGAGCAGATCCCCCAGACGGGGAGCAGATCCCCCAGGAAGGGAGCAGATCCCTCAGGAGGGGAGCAGATCCCCCAGACGGGGAGCAGATCCCCTGGGCAGGGTGGCAGCAGGACGGGGACAGGGAGGTGACACTGCGGAGCTGCTCCGTGTCCCCTGTACAGGGGCTGCCCGGGACCCCGGAGCTCTGCTGGGGAACCCCAAACCCTGGGGGACTCCTGGGGTCTGCAGCCCCACAGGAACCCCCTGCTCCACCCCACCAAGGACACCCCTGAACAATTTCATTTTACATTATCCATTAATATTTTTTTTTCTTTTTTCCTTGGAGAAAAAAAAAAAAACCCAACCATGAACACAATTCCCACGACAGCGAATGGAAAGGGGTTTTTAGAAATGGTTTGCAATTTCTCTTCCCTATCCTGCCCATCTACGGGAGAAACCCAGCACGGGTGGGGAAGGCTGGAGATGCGGGTTGCTCTGGCCTGGGCTGCAGGCTGCCTGCAGCGGAACAGTTTTCTGTCCAGCAGAGACAAAACATCTCCCATCCTGACCGGAGGGGTCTTTCCTAAACCACCCCCGAGTTTTCCTGATTGCTTTCCATGAAAAACGTGCCTGAATCCCAGAAACACAGGATTCCTCCTCCCTGTGCTTCCTCCTCCTCCTCCTCTGGAATTGGATCAATGACATTTCTGCGGAACGAGAACTCCTCTCCAAGTCTGTCAGAGCAGAGGTTCATTATTTTTTTCCATATATTCCAAAGAACAGAATAATAGCTTTAAACAACTCTTACCAGCACTGGGAAAATCTATTCTACTTAAGGATTTGTAAGTATGGTTTCCACAGATCAGTCTCAAACCTTATTGCTTCACAACTGCAGTTATCCCTTGGAAACGAAACAAAACAAAACAAAACAATAATAATAATAAAATATTGAATGGTCTGTTAATTTGTCTCAAATGGCTTTTTCAGATTTGGCAGGGGAGGGAAGAACGGAATGGCCAACAGAGAACATTGACTTCAAAATATTACTGTGGAAGGGTTTCCTCTTGTTAAAAAAGGATACAAGAGCTGAAAGTAAAGACAGCATTCAAAGCCCATGAGTCAAGCCACAGCCAAAACCGTGTTCTACCCCTAAACGATGGTTTCTTTTCCTTTTTTCTTTTTTTTTTCTCTTTTTTTTTTTAAACAAAGATTTTTTTTGTTTTTTTTTTTTTTTTTTCTTCCCGCCCCCCTTTTTTTTTTTTTTTTTTTTTTTTTTTTTTTATATAGGTGGTTTTNTTTTTTTAATCTTCACCAGAGGGTGCTTCATCTTCGGATCCCTCGTCCCCGGATTTCTCTGGCGGAGGGCTGGCTGATTTTTTCTTTTCTGGGGGGCTTTCGGGCTCTTCATCCTCTTCTTTCGGGGATGGGGTCTTTTCTTTCGTTGCCTTGGAAGCTGTGGGGCGTCCTGCCTTCCCTTTGCCTTTCACCGGGCTGGGGGTCACTAAAATAAAAAAAAATAAAACCTCGTAAAACTCAGCAGCAGAAAAAGCAGAAAAACTCACCCTGGGCGGCAAAAACGGGGTTTAAAAAAATCTAAAAAATCCAACCCACGGTGGTTTTTGCACTTTTGTGCACTCCAAATTAGCAAAGATGAAATAAGGAGAAATCTAACGAGGTTTAAAAGGTGTTTAATTGCGAGTCCTGATGTCATAAACGCGCTCAGCTCCTGTCAGAGCGGAACAAACGTCGCTGTGATCACTCCAAACTTCCTTTGGTTCACACTTCCCCACCCTGAAAACACCACGAAGTCCCAAACAAATCCACAAATTGTTATTATTACTTGGCCACAAGACTCAGAAATTCAGAATTGCAGCACCTCAGCAGGAAGGTCTGGAACACTCGGAGTTTTTACAGACACCAACTCCATCCCTACAGGAGGAATTGCAGAGTTTTATTCCACACTGCTGCTTTAAATCACGGAATTTGGATCCCTCAGCATCATGTGGATGTCTGTGACCCCAAAATTTCTACCAAATTTTTGCAGCAAAAAGAAAACCTGAATTTAAACAGAAAAACTGATTCTACACAGCCCCACCTGTAGCCTTTAGCCTGGGCTTGGGCATTTTCTTTTCTTTCCTCTCTGGCTTGGATTTCTTGGAGACCTTCTTGTTTTTCTTTTTTGAGCTGCCGTAGTCGCTGTCATCGTCATCTTCCATGAGGAAGTCCTCGTCGCTTCCTGAATCTGCTGGAAGCCGAAGGGAATTTCAGTTTTTTGGGGGAAAAAAAAAAAAAGGAAAAGGAGGAGAAGACAGAGTTGAGATTGACACTTAAATTGTGGCCACAGAGAGACCTTGTGGGCTCCCATTTATCAGGTGTGGTCTGAAATTTAACTGGGTTTTTACACCAGAACCACAGGGACAGCAAGAAGCAGCAAAAGAACATTGAGAATAATTATCCTTTAATTGTGAAGTTAAAAAAAAAATTGAGAACCTCTCAATTAGATAATTGTGAAGTTCTCAGTGGTTTTTTGCTGCTTCTTGGTTTTAGGGCTGCTTCGAAAAAAATGGATTTTTGGGAAAAATACACACACAGATCCCTGGAAAACACACACACGGATCCCTGGAAAACACACACACGGATCCCTGGAAAACACACACGGATCCCTGGAAAACACACACACAGAACCCTGGAAAACACACACGGATCCCTGGAAAACACACACACAGATCCCTGGAAAACACGCACAGATCCCTGGAAAACACACACACAGATCCCTGGAAAACACACACACAAATTCTCCACGTGCACAGCCCAAGCTGGACAGAAAACAGTAAAAATTAATTTCCTGAGGAGCACGATTTCTGTCCTCAATCTCCTGGTCAAAAAGCCACCTTTTTGTGTCCCTTTTTCCACCCCCCTTTACTCACTCTCCTGGAACTGCGCCTCATCATCCTCCTGCTCCTCCTCCTCGCTGCCCACGTCGTCCATGAGCATCTCCCGCTGCTTGGAGGCCGCTTTGGAGGCCGCCTGCCGCTGCTGACGGACGTTTTTGTGATCCTCCTTCTCGTCCTCGCTGTCCTCTGCAGCAGAACACCCCAGGAACGGTGAGAGCAGAGCCCAGAGCAGCTCGAGGGCAAAGCAGGGGCAGGAGGTCCATGAGGGGTAAAATATTCACTGAGTAACTCATGAGCTCCTTCCCGACTCGCCCAACAAGGACCCTCTGCAATATTTTTGACTTCAAAATAACTACTTTTTTAACTGCAAAATAACCACTTTTTCACTTTTTTTTTTTCGTTTTTTACCTGCAGGCCTTTTCCTGGATTTGGAGGCCGCTCTCTTGTTCTTGTCCGGTTTCGCCTTCTTTCCCTTTTTGCTTTTTTGGGAGCTCTCGTAGTCGCTGTCGGCTTTGCCATCGTCGGCTCCTACGTCGTCGTCTTCGCTGCCAAAATCCTCATCTGCCAGGGAAAGGCACCGGGGTGAAGTTTCTGGGTAAAAACCCCAGGGATTGGATCGACACATCCATGCACAAATTTTACAGGCCCATCACATTACACAGAAAAAAACCCCATTATTGCAAACCAGGGAGGGGAGTAACGGCGGCAGAGCAGCACCCGGGGTAAGATAAATCAGAATTATTCCTTTTCTGTCTCAAATCCTGCTCCTGCAGCTCTCCCAGGTGTGAGCAGACACGATTCTGGAGCTGCACTGCAATCAGTTACCTGCTGAGTGTGAATCATCTTTCTTGGTCTTCACATCTTTGTCTTCTGAATCCTCACTGCAAACGAGAGAAAGAGAAATTCTGACTCCTGCCTCAACTTTGGTGTCAGTGTGGAAAACAACCATTCTCACAGCGCGAGCTGATGTCTGGGCTGAGGATCTTCCCTTTCCCTGGCCAGATTTCAGGATTACTCAGCTGTCTGGGAAGTTATCATGGTTGGGAAGATAATGCTCAAACCCTGAATCACAGAGAATCCTAAACCAGGCAGGAAATCATTGCCTGAGGTGAGCCCTGCGCCTCACTCTCAAACCAACCCACAACCCACACGGCTTCCATTTCAGCTACGGTTCTGATGGTTTCTGTGCAGCCCAGAAATGAAATCAAGGTTTATTCTGAAGGGATTTAGAGCCAGCATTTGTCTTTATGTCAGTGTTTAGAGTTCATTCTGTGCACGGTGCTCGTCACTGGCACATGTCGGGTCTGAGCTCTTCTGAACGATTTGATCATTTGATGGATTTGGAGAATAAAAGACACCCTGGGGTAAGAGAACAAGAACCAGCTGGCAGAGCCTCCATCCCTGAAGCTGCTACCTGCCGTGAAAACAAACATCACACTCCAGGACCAGTCCCTGGGACTGGGATCTCACTCCTGACCGGTCCCTGGGACTGGGATCTCACTCCTGACCAGTCCCTGGGACTGGGATCTCACTCCTGAATAACCTGTGGGACTGGGATCACACTCCAGGACCAGTCCCTGGGACTGGGATCACACTCCTGACCGGTCCCTGGGACTGGGATCTCACTCCTGAATAATCTGTGGGACTGGGATCTCACTCCTGACCAGTCCCTGGGACTGGGATCTCACTCCTGACCAGTCCCTGGGTCTGGGATCTCACTCCCTGCCAGTCTGTGGAACCAGGATCTGTTTCCCTGCCAGCCCAGCTGCCCGGCCCTGCAGCTCCTGCAGCAATGAAGAGCCCCTGACAGGAGTTTCACACGAGATGACCCCACCTGGTGATGAAAGCCCTGCCTGAGCTCCCAATCTCGCTCCAATTCCCCCTCCAGCCGCTCCCCTTGGCAGCTGCTGCTCCCCACAGCCAGGCCAAGGCTCGCAGACCCGTTCCCAGCAGAGGAAACGCCGTTTTCACCTGTCCTCCTGAGAGTTCTTCCCAGATCTCCTCTTGTTTTTGGCCTCTCGGGGAGACGAGCGGATTTTCTTGGATGGGGGGCCTGAATCTCTTCCATAATCTTCATCTGGACAGGACAAAAGGGGTTGGAATCAAACTCCCAGATCCCGGCACACTGCTCTCCTCAGCCCCAACTCAACCTGACCGTTTCCTGCTCATCAAAAAGGAAAACATCACAAAGCTTCCAGGAGACTCTGATGCAGCGATTTCACCTCTTCCCTGCCAACAGCACCAGGAAAACGCTGTGCCCGGCCAGGGCTGACCCAGGGGAACGGATTAAAAACCTCACAGGGTCTCATTTTGCACTCAGTTAGTATATAAACTATTTAAATTTAACATCCCTACGTATTTCTGTGGAATACACCATGCTGGGATGGGGTAAAGGATGTCATTAAACAGGAATTTACAGCAAAACCCTTCACAGCTCTTCCACAAAACCTTACTCAACCAGTAACAGCACTGCAATTAAGAAATTATGCATAATTGTCTCATTTTAATTTATCAGTGCAACCTGACTTAGCATTTTTATCTTCCAAGAACCCAAAAAATATCCCAGAAATATTCTGTGAACTCACAGATTATGCTTTTTTAGAGGTGGGATCCAGAAATGTTCTGTGAACTCACAGATTATGCTTTTTTAGAGATGGGATCCAGAAATGTTCCGTGAACTCACAGATTATATTTTTTTAGTAATGGGATCCAGAAGTGTTCTGTGAACTCACAGATTATGATTTTCTAGAAATGGGATCCAGAAGAGTTCTGTGAATTCACAGATTACGCTTTTTTAGAAATGGGATCCAGAAGTGTTCTGTGAACTCACAGATTATGGTTTTTTAGTAACGTGATCCAGAATTTTTTTGTGAATTCACACACATTGAATTTTTTCAATGCCACCCCCCCAAAATGCCCGATCCTGTGGGCTCAACCGGAGCCACGGAAGAAATGGGAAACACATTTTCCTGCAGGGAAGAAGCGGCACCAAGGAGCCTCTGCCCCGGCACACAGCGCAGAGCGAGGGAGGCGCTGCTGCCAACAGCCTCGGGGCGCTCCCAACAATACGAACATTAAATAATGAGATTTCCATCACCATTGTTTGTGGAACACAAACCAGATGAGAATCATTACGTTTTCAAATGCTTATTAACAGTTCAGGCTGCTCCTCGGAATCCGAGCTGAAGCTGCGACTCGAAGCAGAACAATTAACGAGCACGGCAGTAACGAGCTGCTCTAGGCCGAGGAGATTGAGAAAAAAGTCATTTACCGGCATCATCTGATTCCTGAAACTGGGAGTAATCGACCACCTTCCTGTTCCTGTGGAAAAGCAGGAGGGGAGAAACGTCAGGAATTCATCATTTCAGAGCTGCAAAAGCTTCAAGGGACAGGGAGGTGCCACCTCCTTGGTCCCAGTGCCCGAAAACACCCAAGGAAACCCTGATAATTCAGCTCTGAACTCGAGTGCTTGAAGTGAATTAAAGCCCACACAGCATTTCCCGAGGAGATTTGATAATAATCTGGATTACAGCCTCAGAATCTGAATGTTCTTTTTGGTAAATACACACAGATTACGAAGCAGATAAATATTCCTGAACTGCTCCTTTCTGGATTTCTGCTTCCCACAGCTCCTGCAATTTTTATTTTCCCGTGTTTTTAAAGGATTTTAAGTTTTCCCTGGGGCTTCCAGGAGCTTTCTCAAGGAGTTACACTGGGCCTGCTGGAAGTCAACAAAATCAAATCTGCTTCTTTGACTGACTGAAACCTCCAAAATGGGATTTTTGGCTGTTTTATCAGCACCTTGTCAATCAAATCCCGATTTATTTATAGACAAGACACAACTGCCCTGTAATACAGCCACCGGAGGGAATCAAGACAGCCAATAATTCAATTAAAATTGAGTTCCAAGTCTCAAATTCAGCCTCCAAACACTCCCTGGAAGGACTGCCAGGGGCTGGAGGAGGAGGTTCAGCTGGAGAGGGACGCAGAGAAGTTCCCAGAGTCACTTTTTACAGTTTCTGCCCCAAAGCCAAGGGTGAATCTGATTTTTTGCAGCCATCACCGGGTGAGCTCAGTTCCACAGCTGCAAACTCCACCCAGCACCTGGATCCTTCCTTCTCCTGCTCTCAGCACAACTGGGCCACCTCACACCGGAGCAACACGATTCCAACCCAGCAGCAAACCTCTTAAAGAAATGAAAAACCGAGAAAAGAAACCAATCCCTCAAAAAATACCCTAAAAAAAATAGAATCGGGCAAGAGCAGGCGTTGGATGTGCCCAGGTTGGAGGCCACCCTCGAGTGAGAGGACAAAGTGCAACAGCACCGGGCACCGGGCACTCCTNAAAATAGAATTGGGCAAGAGCAGGCGTTGGATCTGCCCAGGTTGGAGGCCACCCTCGAGTGAGAGGACAAAGTGCAACAGCACCGGGCACTCCTCCCAGTCTGAGAGGGGTAAAACACCAGTTTAGGGCCACAAACATTGGGAATTATTGATTTACAGTCCTGGTCCAACACGGAGCCCTCCTCAAAGTTGCCTCCTGAGCCATCTCACAAGTGAAACCATTAATTTTATTCTGATAAGCATCAGAAGAATAATTAGGTTATTAATAAGATGCCTGATTTCATGTGAGTACAAATATTGGGGTTTTTCCTGCGAAAGCATAAATGAGGTGAGAAAAAAGCAGGATTTCCACAAGCAAACAACAGCTTCAGACATCACTGATCCACTGAGCGAGATGGAAATGGCAGATTTTCCACCTTGCTTCCTTCAGACACACACGAAATCAGGTACTGGAAATTTAGCAGTGACAACAAGAATGCCCTTTAAGAGAAATATTGTTCCTGTGGCAAAGAGCCTTTAACAAAACCAGCATCCCTATGGTAAAAATCCTCCAAAAAACCCCATTATCCCTATGGTAAAAATCCTCAAAAAAACCCATTATCCCTATGGTAAAAATCCCCAAAAAAACCCCATTATCCCCGTGGTAAAAATCCTCAAAAAACCCAATTGTTCCTATGGCAAAAATCCTTTAACAAAATCATCGTTCCTATGGCAAACATCCCTAACAAAACCATTGTCTCTATGGCAAAAATCCTCAAAAAACCCATCATTCCTATGACAAACGTCCCTTAAAAAAAACATTGCACCTATGGCAAAAATCTTAAAAAAAAACCCATTGTCCCTGTGGTAAAAATCCCCCAAAAAACCCCATTATCCCTATGGTAAAAATCCTCAAAAAAACCCCCATTATCCCTATGGCAAAAACCCTCTAAAAAAACCATTTTCCCTGTGGCAAACATCCCTTAACAAAACCATCGTTCCTATGGCAAAAATCCTCAAAAAAAACCATTGTCCCTATGGTAAAAATCCTCAAAAAACCCAACTGTTCCTATGGCAAACATCCTTTAACAAAACTATCATCCCTATGGCAAAAATCCTCAAAAAAACCCCATTGTCCCTGTGGCAAAAATCCCTTAACAAAACCATCGTCCCTACGGCAAAAATCCTCAAAAAAACCCCATCACCCCTATAGCAAATATCCTTTAAAAAATCCATCGTCCCTATGGAAAACATCCCTTCCCGCAGCACTGTCCCGAGTTTCCAGCCAGAGAGCAAACCCGGCTCAGTTTGCCTCCCGTGGTGAGCAACAGTTGTGATATTTGGATTAAAATAAAACTAAAAATCACAGGTTCGGAAGAAACCACCAGTGCGGGCTGGTTCCTTGTGTTATCCTGTCTCGCAAAGAAGGGTGGGGTGAAGCAGGAATCTCCGCGCTGATATTGCCGGAGATNCAATTGTCCCTGTGGCAAAAACCCTCTAAAAAAACCATTTTCCCTGTGGCAAAAATCCCTTAACAAAACCATCGTCCCTAAGGCAAAAATCCTCAAAAAAACCCCCATCACCCCTACAGCAAATATCCTTTAAAAATCCATCGTCCCTATGGAAAACATCCCTTCCCGCAGCACTGTCCCGAGTTTCCAGCCAGAGAGCAAACCCGGCTCAGTTTGCCTCCCGTGGTGAGCAACAGTTGTGATATTTGGATTAAAATAAAACTAAAAATCACAGGTTCGGAAGAAACCACCAGTGCGGGCTGGTTCCTTGTGTTATCCTGTCTCGCAAAGAAGGGTGGGGTGAAGCAGGAATCTCCGCGCTGATATTGCCGGAGATAAAAGCTGCAGCTCTTGTAGAGAGGGAATCAGGGACGGGAACGACCGGGGACGGGAAGAACCGGGGATGGGAACAACCGGGGATGGGAACAACCGGGGACGGGAACAACCGGGGACAACTGGGGACGGGAACAACCGGGGACAAGAACAACTGGGGACAACCAGGGACAGGAACAACCGGGGACGGGAACAACTGGGGATGGGAACAACTGGGGACAGGAATATCCAACGTGCCCCTGCTCCTGCCCTCCCCTCGCCTCTCTGGGAGCAGCTGAGCTCCGTTCAGAGCCCTCAGCAGCAGCCCCAGCTCCGAGTTTGCACAGAACCCGCAGCGTTTACTCCGCCCAGGGGATAGAACCTCTCGGTGGAGGAGCACTGGAGTGAGGAGCCAGGACAAAAACCACTGCTGGGGTTGTCAGTGAAGAGCCTCTCTCTTGCTCCGTGCCAGAGGATGTTCAGGCATAAAAATAAACTCTGTTCAATCCACTTCGGGCAGAAAACGGCAGGCACGGGGACAGCTGGGGTGGGTATCGTTCAAATATTCGTTCTGGTTTAAAACATGCGCTGAAATTTGGAGAGAACTCCTTGCTAATTCAGTTTAACACTCAGAATGTGAGGAGTTCACAGAGAGGTGTAACAGCGCAGGATTTTAATAACAGCTGTCAGTCCAGTATTTTTGGAATAAATGAAGCCCTCCAGTAACTCATCAGAAGCTCTCAGCAGAGCAATTCTCGGGTAATTTACCCACGGCTCAGAAACAGCAGCTCCCGCACTTGACAAACGCCAAACGGTGGTTTTGGAATGGTGAACAGCAGCAGCGCCGTGTCAAAGGATCGCTGAGTGCCAACAAAACCGAGCAAGGGTTCTGTGGCAGCACCTCGACCTCAGCCTCTGCAAACCAACAGCAGCACAGCCCCGCAACCAGGCAGAAAAAATTGGGGTTTTTTAAGGG
>VYZT01005506.1:0-14798 GCA_013400735.1 Pomatostomus ruficeps
CAGCAATATTGAAGTAGGTGAAGATCTTAGTGCACTTTTAGAAACTGTCTCCTACGTCATGCAAGGTTTCTAACTTCCCTCCTACAGAACTACCACTTGAGGGCTGGTGTGTAGAAGAGAAGAGAGCTTGTGGATTCCAAAAACAGACCTCCCTTGCACACAAGTAAGAGTAATTCCAGCTAAAAGGGTCCCTGAGAGAGACAACAGCAAGAGAAAAATTACCACAAACAGTATACCACCATGCATAATCTGAGGTTGTCTCAAAAAAACTTCTGAAGACATTGCGTATTTTCATTAAGGAATGAACCCCAGCCTTTCACAACCCCAGCTGTCTGGGCAGATTAACCATTCCACTTGCATGGATCCGCAAGCTCTCACTGCAGAAGTTCCTCACCTCATTTACAGCAGCACTATCATATTTCACTGGGTATGATAAGGATATGCAAGGATAAGGAAGAGGAGCTCAGGTGGCTGAGTTGCCACAAGCTCTCTGATGTTTGTTTCAGAGCTGTGAAGTGTTCTTGATGTGATTTTTAATTTTTAAGAGTTGCTACTTGTGACCTCCAAAACTACATCCCAAGCAAGGAAACACTCTGAATTTATTTCAAGAATTGGAAGAAAGCATCTCATAATTACACTGCTTTCAGCTGCTCACCCTCTGTGCATTCAGCTTTCTAGCAAATTATTTTCCACAAGTGTTTCTGTGTGAAACTTCTCATATCCTATATAGAAAATGTACTTTATCTCTGAGGACACAGGAATCTTAAAACATGGATCTTGTGAAGAGTTAGTGAAAAAGGAAATTTATCAGTTTAAGCAGATGTACAAGAGGCAACAGTCACAAGTCACAGCAAGGAAAATTCCAGTTGGGTATAGGGTAAAAAATATTGCCATATGAGTAGTTTAAGGACAGGGGAAGTTGCCCAGAAATATTGTGCAATCTCCATGCTTGGAGTATGCCAAGATGTGACTGAACAAATTCCTAGCAAAGTGAGCTGGCTTTGAAATCAGACCTCCTTGAAGCAAGAGGCTGAGCCAGATGACCTGCAGAGTTTCTTCCACTCCAGCTATCCTGTGGCCCCACATTCTTCCCACAGCATCACCTTTCAACACAGCTGGCATGCCAGGCTACATCCCAGAGCAAATCCTGGGAAGAAGCTTATCATGTGGCACTGTGCAATTCACTTCACAAAAATTTTGCTGTCACTCAGACTAAATACTTGCTACTTTAATTTCATCCTGATAGTTCATGGTAAATTTTCACATGATGGTTATAATTCAATTAAAAAATTAGCTTTACAACTTCTAAATATGCAAAGTAAACCCTTTTGTTATCTCTATAGTGAATCATTCCTAACTAAAGCTTAATCTTCCCTCTTAAATCACATCTCTGCCCCAAAATAATTTTCCATTTTCTTCTGTTAATGGCTGCTTTACTAAAAGCAGATGGTAAAGGCAAAATCTTGGCCCCTTTGCACCCAATGGAACATTTTAAAATTTGTTTTCATTATGTAAGATTTTCATGGAATCATCATAGAATAGTTGGGATTGGCAGGGACCTTAAAATCATCTCGTTCCAACCTCTCCTGCCCAGTAGACCTGGTTGGCCAGAACTCTATTCAACCTGGCCTTGATCTCTTTCAGGATTGCGGCATCCACAACTTCTCTGGGCAACAGGTTCCTGTGCCTCACCACTCTATGAGTAAAGAATTTCCTCCTAATATTCAATCTAAGTCTCTCCTCTTTCAGTTTTAAATTGTTCCCCATTGTCCTATCACTATTTTCCCATGCAAAAACCAGTCTCTATCTCTTCTATAAGCCCTCTTCCCTCTGTCCATGTCCCTAATAAAGATATTGAATAGTACCAGTTCCAGCACAGAGCCCTGAGGGTCACCACTATTCACTGGCCTTCACCTGGACTTAGAGCCACTGGCCAAAACTCTCTGTCTGAGTCCATCCTCCCAATTCCTTATCCACCAAATAGTTCATCCTTCAAATCCGTGTCACTCCAATTTGGAGATAAGGATGCCATGTGGGACTGTGATGAAAAACTTACAGAAAACTAAGTAGGTAATATCTATATCTGGGATTAATTTTTTCTCATGTGTTTCTGTTAAAATTTCCTGAAACTATTTAGATTTATTATTATTTATATTTTAAACAGATAGCATTTATATATATCTGTATGTGTGTCTGATTCTGATTTTTCAGTGCAATGTTGTTCACAGTTCTCTGTATTTTTCCCTGCAGAAACTCTGGGTAAGATGTCCTCTACTTCTGAATATCTATTAACTGAGACTCAACTTATTCCTATCTCAAGAATCCAATTCTACTTTTACCAATATTCTGTGTCTGGAGCCCTAGTTATATGGTCTGTTTTAAAACTATTTGCAAGTCATGTCAGTTGGTTACTTGGCAAAAGTTCTGTATGTCCTTAATTGTGACTCTTCTTCATTCTTTCTATTCTGACAGTACGTGACTTCCCAGAAGGAAAACAAGCCACAAGGGAAGTCTGAATTCCTTGGTGATCTGCTTTTACCACATCTGACTTTCTTTTATTAGATATATGCAAAACTAGACCTGTAATTATGGCTCCTATTATCCCATCATTACTAATCTAGTGACAGATGTTCCCTCTGGCATTTGCTAGTTCTTAGATACGAGATAAGACAGATAAGTTAAGGAAGGCAAGATATTAACTTGGATAGTCAATGCACCATTGTCCAATGACAAGCAGAAAGGCTAGGTGATCAAGAGAAGTGGAAAAATAAATTATTACAGCCATAGATACTGAGATTCTAACAGGGATGAAACAGTACATGCGAACACATTTATGGAAAACCAGAGAGCTGCCGGATGGGTGGAGGCATATGCTCAGCAACATTATTTATATAGAAAAATAAAATTGGCTGGGAAAAAAATCAAAAAAGCCTACACGTGGGGAGGAAAGAAAAGGATGTAGAGATGGAATTTGTTCTTCACATCAACGAGGTTTTTTTTTCCCAGGGCTTTTTCCTCCTTCCAAGATTTCTTTCAAGCTTACTTAACAACAATTGTTTGGAAGATACTGTGTTTGTCTGAGATTTCCAGGAGGTATAAGTACCCCCTAAAACCAGGTTCTGTATTCAACATGAGAAGTTCAAGTCATTCAGTAGGGTGTATCAATGAACTCCAAAAAAAGTGATGTGAAGCCGCAGAAAACTCAGAGGAAAACATCTCAAAGGAGATGCTCTTAACATGAAATTATTCTAGAAAGTGTGAAAACAGGGCTCTACTTCTAAAAATAGTCTGAAGCAGCAAAGAAGCAAGCAGGGAATCTGGATGCATGTTGTCACTTACTTGCCCTTAGCAATCACAATGAGGCGAGCTCTCATACAACAGTTTTGCATATTGAAGATGAAATACTGGTTCCAGTGTAGGAGAAGAAGCAGGGAAGAGAAAAAGAATTATAAATATTTTTTCTTGGTATCACAACCCATAGAAACTGAAGGAATTAGTAAAGATTTCCACAACACCTTCTTCATAAAACAGCACACAACTAACATAAAAACCCCCAGGCTTAAATCAAGTGTTCATGGTTAAGTCTCTAGGCTAAACCACATCTTCCATGGCCAGTACAGATTCCTGTATGCAATATGCTTCTCCAGCTAGCCTGAGGTTTCTGTGCCAGAGTGCGTTTCTGAGTAGACTAAGGAAGACCTTACAGGCTCACCAAACTGACATCCAGGCCAAACTTCAAGTTTAGGATGCTTCAGTGCTGGGGCAAACTATACAACTCTTTCACCCCTGCTTAAATAAAACATAAGTCACTAGACCCCTTCAGAGGAAACACATATTAATAAGCTAGGCTTGGGTAAAATAATGAGGCATGGGAAGGTTTTGAGCAGAGGCACCGCTGCAGACCTGCTGGTCCCATCCATGCTGCTTTTTGAGCTTTCTCTCCTATTCCGTCCTGTGACCTCTCTCCCTCCCTAACAAAGGTCCCTAGGGCATATCCACAGAATACGAGGGATGTCGGCACTGCACGTAGGTTTCCCACTTCTGTCCCACAAGCCATTAGGGCACGTTTCTAGCTTCTCATAGCAAAAAAATTCCAAAAAACAACCACCACAACAACAAGAAAAAAACAAAAAATTTCCCCCTCCAAAAATCCACAAAAAACTTTTAAAAAAACTCAAAGAAACATCCAACTCCCTCCTCCACAAAAACAAAAAAACACCCCAAAAACCCAAACAAACAAAACAAACAAACAAAACAAACAAACAAACAAACAAGCAACAAAAAAAAACCAAACAAAAAACTCAAACCACAGCCCATGCTCCCACAGCCATGGGGAGCTCACCAGACAGGCAAGCTTTTGCCTCGAGTCCTGTACTCCTGCATGCTCTGGAGCTGGCATCTGGTGGAAAGCTAGGTCCAAATGCCTATAATGGAGAGAGTAGTGGAAGAGGAGCAGTGTTTAAAAAGCTGCTTACTTTGAAAATCTTGCTGGACACCTCCAAATGGATGTCCGCTGGAACTGGCAGTGTTTTGCCCAAGGAAGTACAGGCCCCTCAAAAAGCCATATGTCATTGTGTCCCTTCAGATCAGCCTCCAGATTAAAAGAACAGTTCTGCCTGGGAGATCCATGCATATGACCTAGAGAGAAAATGGCAGTGAAGCTGCCACAGGGAAAATCTGGTAAAAGAAGAACAACATAATGGCACTGTAAGTTCCCTGTGGAGGTTCTGCCTTCTTGCAGCTGCCACTTTCACCTGTCCTGTGTTCCCATGCCCGAGGATCCTGGACCAGCCAATACAACCAAGCCAATGAGAGACTTAGTTACAGAGATAATCCACATGTATCTTGGAAGGACCTTTCTCAAATGAAGCTCTGGGTCTAACCCTGATGAACCCCTATATCCTCTGAATCAAGCTGTCTCTGAGAAAAAGGGACATATCCCTCTCTTTCTCCAGTAGGGTGAAGAACCAAATCAGAGCAAACATCAAGCCACTTGTGATAAAGTGGTTTGGGTGGAAGTCTCTACTTGTGGCCCCATGACCTGGGGTGGCTGCCTGAGTGTGGGAAGGGTGCAGACTGGGGTGTGGTTGCTGCTTGCAGAGCCAGTAGTGAGCCATGCAGCTGAGTCCTCCAGCTCTTACAAAATCTCAATCTGCAACACATCAGCTTAGGTAGTATTGACCAGGAAAATGGAACTGGTGTACAGCACAGAAGCAGGGGTGCAGGAGGGCTTGTGTCTGTGTTTGATGGTTTTGATTTTGAGGTGCAGAGGCACTTTTTTAAGTGAAGGCCATTGTGATGCCATCACCTCTCTGCCATAACTGAAGACTAATCAGGTTGACCACCTTGACAAGCTGAAGCAGCATAAGTTGCATGCTCCTGAGCTGTTCCACCCCTCCAGTGAGCAAAAGGGAACAAAACGGTGTCCAAGGGAAGGTTTTGTAGGAATGAAAAGGTCTGTGTGTCCTGAAGGATGTTCAATGTTCTTGACAAAACCAGCGGTGTCTGGCTTTCCTGTTCTTGTGCAACAGCTGCTGGTAGCTGTGCTTTCGTTCCCTGCTGCTGTGGCAGGGTCTGCCGCATACCGCTGCTCAACATAGCAAGGGCAGATGGGTGGGATGCTGAATGGCTCTGGGGCAGCAGCTCTAGCAGTGGCAGCAGCTGGAGGGACACAATAGGGTGTCATGAACATGCACATACCCAGCAGTGGCTGCTTGTGGCTACTGCGAATCGCCTGTGCTATATTGCTGGTGGCGGAACAAAGTATCCCAGCCACAACTGCATGCACAAAGTATCCCAGTCACGATAGCATTTGTGAACTCTGCTTCTCTGTTCCATGGGGACTGCAAGGAGAGCACAGACATACTCTGGTGTAGAGATAAAGTCTGTGTTGACCTGTTGATCTGGATGTGCCTGTAAATCATAGGCACTCTGATCTAGCTTTTCCCAGGTGTGATGCTCAGGGTAGTCCACAAGCCTGGAGGTTTCTGCCCAGAGTTGCACTTCAGTGTTTCCCTGTGTGTGATGCAACACAGAAGTTCATAAAGCTGACAGGTGAAATTATGAAGCTGTGGTAAAGCATTCAGTGTCTCATTTTCTCTGTAGTGACCTTAAGCCACTTCATTTCTTTTGCTTCAAATCCTCAGTTATAAAAGAAAAATAAATACACCTTGTGTCTCAAGGGTACTGGTAAGTTATGCCTGGTAATTAGTATAACACATACAGTTATTATGGTAAATGAGCCCATATAAATAGATAAGAAATACTGCTGTGTTTAAGCAGAAGAAAATGTCATTAAATGCTTGTCAACAGAGGCTGTAAATATACTGGTTTCTTCACAAAGTGATCTCTCCAGGGCTGTGATCTAAGTAAGTAAGTTTCACATTAGTTCGGTCCACAATGCATGGAAATAAGCCTTTTCGCAAGACTGTCTATTTATACACTACAATGCAGGCAAGTGTGAGCTCTGTCTCCTACTCTAAGCTAAAAAACCCTTGAGGGTCTATTAGTGCAGATAACACAAGGTAAGTGCCACAGGTAGACTCCAAGAGCAAACTGCATCTGCCTGCAGAAACTGATGGCTGAACCATTCTGCTGGCCCCCATTGCCACAGTATGACAGCTTTCTGCAGAAAGCCCCTGCATTCTCCTTTACTCTAATGCAGCAACAACCAGTCTGGGGAAAGGAGTTTGAAGCAGCAAAAAAAGAAGCAAGTGAAAGGAGGGAAGAGCAGTTCTGCTGTGCCTGTGGATAGATATTTGCTGACTCCTGTTCATCAGAATATTGAAGCACTTTTCACTGAAATCAGAGGAAGTCAGCTTTGAAAAAAGAAAATAATGCTTAAAGAAAGGATGTTTGCCTCTCCACCAGGCTGATTTTCCACAGTCCATTTCTGTGTATCTGAAGCCAGGCATTGATAGCAGGAGTCCTGGCACAGAGCACTTCTCTCAAGTGAGCAGCACTGGCAGCTGCTGCTGTCGACTCCGCAAACAGGGGAGCAAATCCTGCGGCCTCTGTGCAGCCACAGCTCCATTGCTACAGACCACCAGATTGGTCCTAACTCACTTTTTCATTTTCCTCCAATGTTTCAAAGTACCAAATAGTCTTTAAAAGATTTACACTTATGAAAAAATTTCGTTACTAATTGACCATCAGTAGCTGATAAGGTGTATTTCTAAATAAACTGCTGGCATTTGTTCAAGAAGAAATAGGATCCCATGTAAATGCCTAAGAAGGTTCTTTAACAACATTTTTTTCTTCCAAAATCTCTACTGCCTGTTCATTTTATAAGAGAAATAATTTTTTACTTTTATTAAAGAAAGTCCTACATTTAGGCCTCTCCTTTTAATCTAGGCAATTTCTCACATAAGAACATCATGTTTCTTCATGTTTAATATGTTACTAAAATACGCTGTTGACAGATACTTTGCCAGTAGTGATTTCCCCTGGGAAAATGAAGTAGTATAGACTTCCTTCCTCATACGAGAAAAAAACCCAAAACATTCAAATGTGTTTTTCCAGGCAGCTGGTCAAGGAAGCAGGTGTCAGGCTCACAAGAAAGTCTGCAAGTTCTGCATCACAGCCCCCTTCTTCCCCTGCCCAGCTGATGGCAACACCCAACACACACTGAGACTGTTTCTTGTATTAGTAAGAAAACACTTCCTTGTTGTCCTGAGGCGCCTCTAGCCTATACTATGTATAATTTGACAGTAATTTCTCCTGCAAGTTGTACAAACATCTTCCAGCTCACATTGTCTTTACTTCCTGCCACAGCTATCTGTCCTTCGTAGAATCTAATGTCTCTTTGCAAGCTGTCCAGCTGCATGGTTTGGATACTTGGCAGGCTTGGCTGTATTTTCCAATTTCATAAATCTCCTTTCCAGCCTTCTGCCTCTCCTCTCTCCCCTGCAACATTTATGTCTCTCCCTTATCCCTACAACTAGCTCACTAATCTCGCCCATTCATTTTCAAATCGGTATCAAAATCCCCATCCCTCTATGCATTTAAGCCCTCTAAGGACTTTCTTCCCTTACACACTGGGCTCTGTTATGCTCTCTCCCTCACCCTGCTCCTCCTGCTCTAGCAGTACCAGCCTGCTCTCTGCACCCAAGCACAATCTCCCCTTGTTGAAGCAGCCACCGCTGGTTCGTCTGCCCGAGCCATCTGGACCCACAGCCCGTGCTTCACTGAACCCTGTGGCTCTAGGAACTTATCTGCATGCCCTTCCCCTCACAATTAATTCCTTTCCTCCATCCACTGTATATCAGGCTGTAAATCAAGGATTACTATTGGTCTCTGTGAAGCATTTTAGGAAGCAAGCTGGATTAGGCACTCTACATATTGAGGTGAAATAATGTATTTTATTGTCTTAAGAAGCATTTGACAGGCAGGTACTACATTATGTACCAAGGGAAGAGCTGATGAAAAGGAAAATATTATAAACATACACACAACACGAGTTGCTTGAAAAGTTGGTATTTACTGGGGTTAATTCACAGTGCTATTTAAGACATCATTATTTATTTCCTTATATTATTTCCTTATTTTATGTACTCAAGATTTGCAAAGAGGAAATAAAAAATGGCAGCTTTTCAATTTTGGGTAAATCTTGGCAAAAGTCCTGTTTCTAAAGGTGATTATTGTATGCAGGTGGTTTCCTAGAGTAAAAGTTCACAGTGTCTTTTGTTTTTCTATGGATAGTGCAAAGCAAATCCCTTACAATACAAGAAAAGGAAATAAAGATGAAGGGAGAAGATAAAAGCAAGTGGCACACAGACTTAAAGAAACAGATTTATCATCAGAAACAAAGCACTGAAATCCTGTTAGCAGCCTTGGGAAGTGACAGCAATAAATTTAGAGCTCAGCTTGTCATTTTGCCATTAGTTCTTTCCTTTTTTCTTTTTTAAAGTGCATTGGTCAAAAAGCTACTTTAGCCTGCTTTCCTGCAGGTCTGTGGGTTTTGTCTCCTAAATCTTCCACCTACTACCAAAGTGAACCAGCTCCCCCCAGGTCTGCGTGTGCATCCTCATCAGTTTAGAGCACACACAGCGCTTGGTCCAAGCTGGCCCCGGCACAGGTTGGTGCACACCAGCCAGAGTGGTGCTGGAACCTCACTGTCTGCAAACCAGCTGCTGCCAACTGCTCAAGGGTACTTCTTATATTTTAATTCCTACATGAATCACTAATTTTGTTCTCTATTCTACCTGGATACTTGTTTCCATAAAAATTATAAGAATTTATCTTTAGGACTTCCACTCCTCTTCCTCTTGTAAGCCTGCAACTGAACAAAGGGTTTCAAATTTACTAGGCAGAAGCTGGCAGGAAAATGGACAGAAGGTGTTAACAAGATCCCCAAGGCCTTGTTTTGGCAGGAGGCCATGATGGCACTTGGATGACACCGCTGCCTTGTGTTAATTTTAGTTCTCCTCCCTGAGCAGGTCTGACACCCCAGTAGTTCTACCCTCCTGGTGCAATCAGAGTATGTGGGAGGGAAGAAAAGCAGAGGATCTTGGTTTGTGCTGCAAAGCAAGATATTTGAAACCATATCTGGGTCTTGGCTGTAGTGCTGGATCAAAAAAATTACTTGCATTTTAAAAAATATGTGAGAACTTTTCTCCCACGCTGCAGTCCAATGCCTGCCTAGTCATTTTAAACAGGACAGGATCTCCTCAACCCAGCTGCCATTTGCACAGGCACTGGCAAATGTACCTGAAGGACATTTTTCAGCCCAGTTGACTTGAATATATTCTAAGAAATCTTCTCAGTTCTGGAATACTGATGGATGACCCAGCCCCATCTCTTAGCAGTATTGGGGTGAGTTGCAGTCAGTCCTGAACCCTGCCAAGAGAACCAGAATGTATGTCATGGCTGGGAGATACATTACTCCTCAGCTAGATCTCCAAAGCTGGGATTTGAGTCCCTCTCCAGGAATTCAGGGTGGCAAAAAGCCTGGACACAGTCTGTGCTTCCTTAGATTAGCATTTTGACCACTCTTTCCTCATATCACCCTGGATACAATACAGATGCTAACAATGCTTCTGGCTTGACATTACTTTCTTATCCAGAAAACAGCAGAGACTGTCTCTAAGCCTGTTTTTTGGCTGTACCTTGATACCATTTCAGACTTTCACATGCTACATAAATTTTAAAAAGCGTAGTTATACTATATGTTGCTAGTGACAGAAAAACACCTGCATGGTGAGCAGTGACTCAAAACCCAGTTCCAGCTTTGAAACCCAATGGTGTAGCTGTGCTTCGTACAATTCCCAAGCATCACCACCCTTCTGGCATTGACAAGAAGGAAGTTGCTTGCCAAAGTCAGATGGCGAAGTGGGCTAAACCTCGGTGAAAGGCCAGACAGACTCTCTGCTGCTCCCTTTAAGTTACAGTCAAGAAAAATCTGCCGAGCTAGGTAAATCACCAGCGACAAGGACATTTGTCTTTGTCTTTCCCAAGAACCAGTTCATATATGTGACAAAGCACCAGGAAGCAGACAGTGATATTCCCCTGCCACATAGGAGTCAGCACAACATGTCCATCCTGCATGCCACTTATTCACAGCTTGAGTAAATATAGCAATCATAGCTGCTGCGTACTAGATTTCCTTCCAGGACCATTTACAGAGTAACAGAATTAGATCTCCAGCAAGCTTAAAACACTAACTTCAGCCATTATTTTCTAAGACTGATGGCCTACTGGAATTTATATCCAAGACAAATCCTGCAAGTAACCTGGACAGAAGTATAGCATGTCAGGAAAGTGATTTGCACAACACCTGCACAAAAGCCAAGAATGGGTTTCTTATTTACTCAGATAGAAAGTCCATGAAATGTTCCATTTCCTATTCATACTACCCTTCTGGGTGATTTTCAGTGACAGGCTTAGGCTCCCTGTTATGCTGCTGGTTAGTGCATAACAAGCCCTGAAGAGCTTAGAGCATTCATTTGGAGCCACAGCTGCAGGGGTGAGTGAGAGAGAGCAGGCTGATAGGGACACAGAGATCTCTCACATATCCTTATGTTATTTTCCTTGAAATTAAAATAAAGAGTCATCTTAATTAATAAGCTTTGAGTCAAAATTTCTTTTAGCCACAATGAAAGAACACTGCCATTAATTAGCTACTCATGGAACCACCGCTGAAACCCTGGAAATTACAGCTGAAATAAGAAGCAACCCTTATCTGAGTGCAGCTGTATTTTGCTTTCCTGCAACGTAAATGCATTTTTTTACAAATATGTTCCTATATACTTCAAGTTTTACTTGTAAGGACTTCCTTCTGAAGTAATCAAACTTACATTCATTGCAGATTTCAAAGGCTCCCAGAACACAAGCTGGGAAAATTTGAGCAAGACTAAAGCAGAAAGTATATTCATCATGTAAAATGATTTAAGGAAATGGAATGAGCTATGCTAGAAAAACTACAGCTAAGCAAGCTTTGTCTTCTAAGGATGTTTATGTGTTGTTCCATAACCTTCTCCTCAAACAGTTTCATTGAAATAAACCCAGTTTCCTCCCTACTTCTTATCTGCCTAGTCCTCCACACCATGAAGGGCAGCAAGTGGTGTAACCCAGACAGCCAATGCCAAAAGCAATATATGAGTGGAGTTCTGCCCACCATGCTCTCAATGGGCTACTCATTTGATACTCTCTCTACCACCCATGACCTGGTTTTCAAAAACCTTGTAGAGCTGCCCTCACTTTTCAGATGTCACCTTTTGTACTGCTCTTTCTTGAAATCTGCAAACAGTTATTGGAACAAAGAAATGCCAACAAAAATAGGCAGGCATGGGATCAATGAGAGTGGAAATACCTTCTTCCATTCAAAGGTTTGGTTAAAACTGAGCAAGAGATTGGTTATTTATGAGACAGGACAGTGTATGCACTCTCTGAGGCAAGAGACATGTTCTCAAACCACATGAAGAACAAGATCAGTGCTGCTGCTTAGCTTATTATTTTATGGGCTGTACACTGACCCCTCTTGTTTTGCTTTCCTTCACCTGGAAAACTGAGATGATGATTATAGGATCATGCTAGGACTTTGAATGTAATGTAGCTTTTGAGGTTAGTGGGGAAGGAAGCAGGGTTATTTTCCTGTCTTGAATGGCTAGCTGCTGATAGATTTTCATTCATATGCCTGGTTACCTTAGAATGAATTTCTTATATGTATTTGCCGTCTTATAAGCTACTTGCAGCTGTTGCAGTTTTAAGCTAAAGATGGGCCAGAAGTCTTGCATTCCTGAGGAAGAGCCCCTGTGATATTTAGCAGTCAGGGTAATTGTGTTGCCAGGCATGCTCCATAGTGAAGTGATAGGCATAGAACAAGCTGGTTGTCTGGATGTTACATACCACAGATTAGTTGTCATGCCTTGGTCAAAACAACAAAGTATAAAATACTTCTCTCTTTACAAATAAATACAGCACATCATAATAAGAGACAGACTTCTCTCCACTCTTCTATTAGTAAATTCCATTATATGATTTTCTTAGGAAACAGGCTTAACTATCTCATACAACAAATTATTCTGCAGTATCTTATGTCCATTATTTGTTTTGAGTTGCATGAATTGAGGACATCACTTCTATTTCATCTGTCATGATAAAAAATACCACAGATGAATGCTACCCATTCACTTTTATGGACTTCATGGCTAAGAGAGTTTCATCAATGTCACTGCATGCTGTAATTTGCATTTGGACATATTTCAGCTGAAACAGACCTAAAATCACAAGTAACTAGGCAACTCCTCTTCATATTCTGGGGGCCTGTCTATTTCAGTACACATGTAGAGAATGATGCTAGTAGGCATACAACCATAACAGAAAGATAGCAAACCCCTTCTCAGATTCTATTAATGTGGCATCTCCTAGTTCAGCCTCACAAACACACCTTATTCTGCACTTCTTGTCCAGATTTTTAGAAAATTTCATTAGGTGTGTAATCAGTCTGTGGATAGAATTCTTTTTTGAGATGCCTGGATGGAAACAAAAAATCTACAGTACTAAAGAGACTGTTTATATTAGTTCTTAAATAAAGTCCAAAACTTTCTCTTAAACTCATAGAAACACAGGCCTTTTGCCTCTTTTGGTACACTGTGCCTGAATTGTAGGATCAGTTAAAACATTGTAATCAGTTAGAAATGATAAAAAAAGTTAAATAAATTTTTCACAAGCAAACAAAAACCCAAAACAAACCCAACAACAACAAAATCTAGAGGACATCTTAAAGTTCACTAGATCTATTCTGTATGTAATTTGTGAGCCACTTTTTTACTAACTGGCATAAAAGACTAAAATTTTTTAGGTCATTATTGTGACACAGTTGTCATGTGTATTCTCCTGTCCACTTACTCTGCAAATGTACCATAAATACCTTTGTTACATCACTTGAACAATACAATACTATAAAGTAGACTTGCTTTAGGCATCTTAAAGTAGTCATCACTTCTTATATACTGACCCCTTTTCCAGGTTATTAAGAGGTGACAGTCACTAAGGACTGCCTTGTAAAAACATGAATTTTCTGTCATTGGTGGAAAGCCCATTCCAATACCTGTCACAGAGACAATTACAGAGTTGCAGCTGCTGTGATTGAGGACATGAGTGAAGAGAGTTCTGTGAGAAAGGGGAGAATTTCTTTTAACAGGTCAATTACTACAGCTGGAAAAAACTTGACTGAGCTTGCAAAGCCCATATCCCTCAGATCAGAAACTTCAGGAACAAAATTAAAATCTAAATACTGATCAAATATAAGGAAGATGATACCTAGTGAGTAGCAAAGGTTAATATTCTCACTTGTCTTACTCTCACACTTGATGGAGGTAAAAAGGAGCAGCCCTAACACTAGAATAACTTCCCAGCTGTGGTTCATGCCAGGTCTTTCACACACACCTCCTTTCTAGGACTAGTTCTTTGAATTCAGTGGACATCCACAGTCTAGTCTAAAGCTGAATGAATGTCTGAGCCTGTTACTAACTGCATCTACCCATCTTCCAGCAGGAGTGTATCTTCTTGTTAAAACTGGATTTCCACTTAGTTTTAAGCATTTTTTTATTAAGCTTTATTGTGAACTTGCAAGGCATTTTTGTTACATAGAGAACAGTGCACATGCACCACAACCACTCCAAAAAAACAAACAATGTTTAAATGGCAAATGTACATGTTAAAGTTACTGCAAGTGTGGGCATTTTCGAAGTTGGCTTGACTTTTCACATACTGAAAGCTAAACTACACAACAACTTACTTGAGTAAAGAGAGGCCTCAAAGCTCCCACTCTGCCATTTAACCAAACTGTTCTTCAGTGAGTTGGGAAGGTGACCAGCAGAGAGACACATTAAAGTGTTGGGGTGAGGTGCAGCCCCTCAGTTTTTTATGGCAATTTCAAGCTATTTGAGGTTTCCAAAATGGGGATTAAGTGATTCATTTCTCTCAGATCCACTGGCTCTTGTTTTTAATTTTTGTTTGGGTTTGGGGTTTTTTTGTGTGTGGTTCCTTTTGGTTTGTTTTGGTTTTTTGTTCTTTTTTTTTTTTCCCTCAGAAATACATAGACTAAAGAGCATAGAAATTCCTCAAAGCATGCCCAAGCCTTCAGATAAGTTTTACGCAGTGATGAGAGATGTTTGACCCAAGGACAAGAGTGTTTGCTCAAGCACATCAGGTCCACCACCCCACAGAAATGAAAACAGCCAGTGTTGGATTATGCTTCAGCAAAATAAAATCTCAGTAAAGGAATATCTTTTCCCCCTAGTATATATTTTCCAGCTCCTATGTTTTTGTTTATGATCATGATGTGATTATGGAAA
>VYZT01005507.1:0-35046 GCA_013400735.1 Pomatostomus ruficeps
AAAAAAAAGAAATGGGAAAAAAAGCAAAGGCAGCCAAGTAAAGACACAAGGCTGTCTCCCAAGGATCATTTAAATAGCAAGAGAGCTCCAAAATGCAGCAAGGAGCCAGAAATCTCTGCAGAGTGGGGCTCAACAAAGAGCTGTGATGCTGTGATCCACAGTGTGGAGCCGAGGGGTTATTTAGATTTGGCTTTTTTTGTTTGGTTGGTTTGGTGGGGAGGGTGCATCTCTTTTGGGCTTTTCTTTCACTAAAGGCAGCCTCTTCTTTCTTGTTCCAAAGAGCCAGGAGATGCATTTATCCCCCTTTCTGTGCACGTGAATTTGGGGCAGTTGCAACTCTTCGGAGCCACTGCCTGAGTTAGAAACAGGCTTTTAAAATGCTGCTCCATGACCAGGGCAGGGGGGGATTCTGCTCCTGTGCCCCCGTGCTCAGTGAGACCCCACCTGCAGAGCTGCCCCAGGATCCCAGCACAGGGAGGATGATCTGGAGCTGCTGGACAGAGCCCAGAGGAGGCCCCAGGATGAGCAGAGCTCTGCTGGCAGGAAAGGCTGGGAGAGCTGGGTTTGTTCAGCCTGGAGAGGAGAAGATTTGGGGTGACCTCACTGCGGCCTTGCAGGGCCTGAAGGAGCCAACAGGAAGGATGGGGAGAGACAATTTCCAAGGGCCTGGAGGGACAGGTCAATGGGGAATAGCTTCAAACTGAAAGTGAGGAGGTTTAGGTTAGAAATTAGTGAGAAATTCCTCCTTGTGAGGGTGGTGAGGCCCTGGCACAGGGTGTCCAGGGAAGCTGTGGCTGCCCCTGGATCCCTGGAAGTGTCCAAGGCCAGGTTGGATGGGTCTTGGAGCAACCTGGGACAGTGGGAGGTGTCCCTGCCCATGGCAGGGGGTGGAACAAGATGGGCTTTAAGCCCTTTCCAAGCCAAACCATTCCATGATTCCATATAATGAGCCTGTTCTATTATTACTTCATTCTCAGAAAACAGAAGGCCCCAAACAAGGTCGGGATCCCTCCTGCAGCGCACTCTGCAAACCCCTGCTGGGAGAGAGCCCCAGCTCTTAAAGCATTTAAATAGATACATCAATGAAACAGAGAGGAATAAAATGGCTCCCAGCCAAATTCCATGAGCAAGACATTTAAATTCCCAGTGCTCCGAGTCTCCTGCCCAGTGGACTCGGTTCCAGCTCCTTCAGCAAAGGTACAGGGCAACCTGGCGGGGGAAACAGCCCAGGATAAACTGCTCTGCCTGTCTCTAAAAATATTTTAAAATGTCTTTCGCCAGAGCTGGCTGGGAGCTGTCTGGTCACTAGAATCAGCAAAAAACTTAGGGAGAAAAGCTGTAATATTTTTCCCCTGAGACTGGGAAAAATTCTGCAAGTCTTACGGTTTCTCAGCTCATCCCACTGCATCTATTTACTCAACTCAGGAAGATTTGAGGGAACATGAGTAAAGGACTGGAAAATTACACTGAAAAAGAATCAGAGCAATTAAGCATCAAGAGAGCCAACACCACAAGAAACAACAAAAAAAGGAAAAATACTTGTGGGTACTTAGACTGATTCTAATTAATGTTTCAGTTTCTGAAAAACATTCCCAAGCTAGAAGTTTGTAATGTCACCTCAAGCCCACTTAAAACTTTTACAGTACCTTTATAAAATCCTGGAAATAAAGATTTTTAATGGGATTAGAACATAGAAATGCTGCCGAGAGATCGACAACAGAACATTCATAATCTCAAAGTATCTGAGGAGTCGTGCTCTAATGTACGAGATGCTTGAGAACATGCTGCTGGTATTCTGGAGTTATTTAGATAATGTTCTGATTGTGGCTTGAAGTCAGTAATAACGAGCCATATGTTCACTTTTTCTGAAAAATTATTCTTTATTAATTCTATCAATAGTTACCCCGTGAATTTCAAGGCAAAAAGCCTATAATTTGTGCCTATGGCATTTGAATAAATTCCAGTTTACTTTGAAGGTCAGATAATACTACAGGGTCTCTTCAGAAGGTTTCTTACTATAAATCTATTGGATAAATCTCCAAACTTTATTCCATTTATTATTTTATGCACCAGTAATAGATACATAAATCTGCCTTGATTTAAGTTGAACAGAGATTTGCCTCTACAGAATCCTCCTCAAAAAGGAGAGAAAATAGCACATGAAGCCCTCAGTTCCTGTCAGCCCAAACCCTTATCCACTGGTTTTAGATGGAATATCTCAATTACTGAAGCTGGAAGTCCAGCTGTCCATTACCTTGGCCTTCACATGCAGATAAAATCATCCTGAAGGATGAAGAGAATCTGTCCCAACATCTGAGAACCCAAGCACCTGGATTGGGTTTGGCCATACTGCCAGCCTGGGGACATCAAATCACGATAGCCCATGAAGGGGATTTTGCTACATCTCCTTTCAACCAATTTATGTTGAGAGAGAGGACCAGGTTAAGTGGTTTGCCATATTTTATCTCATCCTTTGACCAGAATTCTGCTACAGATAAGTAGATTCAATTTGAAGCTCGGTCCCTTCATTTAGAACAAAACCCAACAACAACACAAAAAACCCTCAAATAAAAATGCAGCACTTGGTGATAATCTCTCTCTAATCATCAAGGACACTTACTGTTTGAAAAATCTTGCATACTCAAAGTAATGATCCATGTAGGGCAGAAAACCCAATGTTCTCAGCACTGTAAAAGACAATGCTTAACAAATAATAATAGTTATTACTAAGTCGTATGCACCACTGCACTTTCTAATACTGCCTTGAAGTGAAAAGGACACGATGATGTGATAAGAAAAGCTGTTCCCAGGCTATTTCCCTCCCTAATGGAATCCCCAAAATCCAGAAATACCAGACAAAACCTTGCTCGGGGACGTTTCCTATTTGTTTCTTACTAAATTAATTTAAAATTTGTTCCAGAGACATAACCCCTCACATTAATCTGACTCACAGAGAACACCGTGTGCCAAGCGGGATTGTCACACCGGAGATTCCCCTTCATTCCAAATCCTCAGGGACAAGGGTAGTGAGGAAAACTGGGGAAACCACAGCTTTGCTTTTTATTGTGGCAGCCAGGTGCCAGCACGCAAGAGTTCCTTATTTACAGGACAGCAAAGAGATTTTATTCAGGGGGAAAATTAAAATCCTCCCGATGCGTTGAGGATGCAGGAAAACCGAGTGCACCTGCTCCACCAGCACGGACTGTTGGTTACGGAACTTATTGGGTACCTTGAGCAGCTCGTGGCACTGCTGCAAAATCTGTGCCAGCTGCACGTGGGGGCAGCAGCTTCACCCAGAGCTGTGGCCTCCACCAGGGAGCACCCCTGGTCCTGGGAGGAGCAGGGAATGTTGTGGGGCTGTTATGGGCTCAGCCGTTTGCCAGCACGGACACACGGACACGGCTGGACAGGCAGCAGAGGGGCAGTGATTACCGGGCTCCCAGTGGCACTGTGCAGTCACAGGGACGGGACACGTCACCCACAAGTGACAGTGACAGGAACGAGGGCCGAGCATGGGCACAGGGATGGAAATCCAAGGAGTGCACGGGAGCAGGGTGCAGATGAGNGTGGGCGCAGGGATGGAAATCCAAGGAGCCGCGCGCTTGGCAGCGCACGGGAGCAGGGTGCAGATGAGCCCCAAGGTCAAATAAACATCAGAAAACATTGCCTAAGCTGTCCATTAAAGAACAAACAAGCTCATCATAATTATACAAGATAATTGGTATCTGCTGGGTGTTAATTAGATACATTTTATCAGAGCTGCTGTCACTAAATGGAGAGTAAAACTGGTCAAAGTTATTTTTTTTAATTGAAATTATTTCATAACTGGTTTTGTTCTTCCTTCAGATGAGACTAACATCTTGTTTTCCCTGGGTACGTTTCCCAACTGCACTCCTAGGAAGCTTTAAATTTTCAAAATAAAATTACATTGCTGTGTAACTAAGCTTAGCAAAGAAAAGCATGTGCGAAGAAAGATATAAAAATAAAAATTCTAAGCAGCATTTTCACTTTATAATGGAAATAAAAATAACTTTCCCCTATGCAGTTTCAAAAAATGTGATGTCCCATTTAATTAATTTTGATTTAAATGGAAATTCACTCCAAATGATAAATAAGGACTAAAATGCCTGAGAGATCAGCATGCAGGGGTAGATGTGGCCCAGGATCCCAGGCAAACCCTTTCCTGAAGGGTTTCTCACTGCAGGCTTTGGAGAATGCAGGTGAGGGAGGCAGGATGGCCTGAAAATCCTGCAGCCTCTCAGCATCAACCCTGAGAGCAAGGACGTGAAACCACCTCAGAGGCTCAAGGACAGAGTAAAGGCTGGAAAACACACGTGTAGAAACTCTGATCAAAGTCTGATTAATAAAGTATCAGGCTGAAATTAAAAAAGGGAGAAAGAGAGGAAGAACATTACAGCAAGCCTCCCTCCATTCCTAATTCCTTTCCATCCTCAGAATTCACGATTTATCTCTCCAGGAAACAGTGGCCCTAATGTTTCGCTTTCTGGTGAGAAAAGACAAATGCCCAATATTTATTCAATCAATAGAAATATCTAAACTTTCAGCCATTGGGGCAGGGGCCTTTTGTTCTCTGTTTGTACATCACCAGACAGAACAGGAACTTCCCGACGCTATTGTGTGGAGCAGCAGCAATAAAAAGGAGGGTCAGTAGGCCAGCAGAAATACCAACCTGCTTCGTTTCAGGCTTGATTCATTACGAAGATAACCCACATTTATTTCCTAAGGTAAAGGGCTTGATAGAATTTGTATTGGTTTTAGCAAGAAAATGGCAGAATCTTTTGAGGAGAACAGTGGCACAAAGGTTTACCACGCGCAGCCTAAAATAGTGTGAGAAAGGAACTGACTTCAGCTTGAATAATAGTCATTAACTCGAAACACTGGAAAATGCATTCCTTGTAAGAACAGAGCCACTGGAGCCTTGCCCAGTGCTAAACAAAGAGTAGCAGTTCACAGCTGTAGGGGACACGCTGTGGGTATACACCAAGCTAAGGTTTAAAATACATTTGTGGTCTGCAGCGAACCTGGGGATTCCAGGGACTCTCGTGAAACACCATTTCAGGTTGCCTTCGTTCCTCTGCTCCATAACAACATTTCTCTGCAGGTCTTTTAGCTGCTCTGCTGAAGTTCCTGAGCGGTCTCACGGTTCAGCTTTATACCAAAAAAATTTAGGAATAGAGAACTTTCAGAGCTATGCATAAAACAGTAAATGCACTCACAGACTGTCTCAAGCAATAGGGAGCGTCTTCATGGCAAGAAGGTGTTGTGGACATGTTCCAAAACGTGCTCCTCCAATGCAGTAACAAAGTTCAACGTGACTCATGTGTGCAGGTAATAGATATTATGAACACAAACAGAAAATTTGAGATCACTACTGGCAGGCAGTACAAAAATCAGGTTTGTTTTCTATGAACACTGGAAAGGAATTACAAGAAAGGAAAACTGAACAAAGATCAAGTTAAATATTTAATATATACATGTATATTTAATATTCATCTAACAATGCCTCATTCATAGCTTATGCAACCCAAATGTAGCACAGGTTGAAGACATTTCCTCTTGTTTCACAAGTTAAACATTATAACACAATGTCCTTTTTTCCTTCCTTCCTACACTGAATGTCTGTGTTATTGCTAGCAGCAGATACAGCTCACACTCAGGTGAAGAGCTCAGACCTTTCATATCTACAGAGTTAAGTGAACTCAGAAAAACTGGATAAGGACCTGGAGCAGAGACCACAAATCCTTTGAACTGTGCAGAACCAGACCCAAAGCTTAAGTGGAGCTAATGGCATGATCCAAAGATTACGGAAACCAATGAGAACCTTTCTCCTGCTGGCTGTTGAGAGATTTTGCATCCGCGAGATGAGAAGCAGCCAGACACTGAGATTAAAACACTAATCTGGAGAGCAGACAGCAGAGGAGGGGACAGAAATAACAGCCAGCAGAGCCTGTTACCTTTCCAGATTCTTTGCAAGTTTGGTCTAAAGCAGAATTGCTCCTTCACACTTGGGCGTCTTGCCAAAGGAGCTTTTCAAAGCTGTTTGAGATAAGAGGCAGCAGGCATCCATCCCAGGGCACCTGGATCTGCCCTTGGATCAGTCACTGCTAACCAGGCTGAACACGGTCACTGAGCAAGGTGCCACAAGGACGGAGGAAGCCAAAGCCACCTCTGCTGCCTCTGCCTCCCCTCCTCAGAGTTCCTCCTCTGGGAACTCTGCTTCTGGTGGTCCAGTCCTCCGAAAGAGCGATGCTGAAAAATGCCCTTTCTCCAGCAACGGCCACGTTTGGCACTCGAAATATCTCAGGCGCATCTCTCACCATCAGGCAACACTTCCCATGAAAGCCACGGAGCTCTGCAAAAGGCAGCTGAAGGGTTTCTACCTTCTCCACAGAGAGGGGCACATTCCAGGGAGACGGGTGGACTCTCTTAGGAGTGCAAAAAATACCTTGAGAGCCAGTCCGGAAGACATTCTGTATTTTTATATCACAATTGCAATAATGCAGGCCACTGAATGAAATTCTTTTTTAGTAGGGAACCCTAAGGTGTTTTTCTCCTCCTATTTAAAACTCCTGACTTAAATGTCATCTCTTTGGCCCACTCAAGAAAAGATCAGTTGTTCTGCTGTCCTAAAAACACACCTATGTACCAGATTTCTGGAAATTCTGCAGCATAGTAATTTCTAGCCAGAAACACAAGAACATGCACAGAAACTTGAGCTCCAGAGCTCACTTGGAGACCCCGACATTTACAGAAGAGGGAAGATGCAGCCGCAACCCCCAGCTTTGAAGGCAGCATCAGGGAAATCAGCGGCAGACATAAGATGCCACCTCAGCACTGCACAAACTGCAGAATGAAAAATCACCTATTTAGTGCTGATGGAAACCTTCGCAACCTAAACAGTATAAATATCGCTGGTTTCTGCTAATTCGATAGCAGCAAATTTTTCACGTGTCTACCACACGCACAGGATATCAAACCCTTCCCAGAGATGCTGTGAGTGGAAATCTGAGTTATCATTTGCCTGCGCTGGGCTTGGAGCACCTCCACTGTCCTGCTGCTCCAGCTGAATTTCTCCTTTCTCAGTAGCTGGTGAACCTTTAGGAAAGCAGCTCCAGTGCCTGTTTTTAGGGAAGAGAAAACCCAGTGGGTTGGCATCAAACCCAGCCAGGCTGGGACGGGTACAGAGCACCTCGAGGAGATCTGGAGAGTGTCACACCCAGCCTGTGCTTCCCTGGAGGGGGAATAAAACCCAGAACCAGCTTCCCAAATGATGTAAGGGTCATTCTTGTCTTCTGAAAGTGGGATTGTTGCAGGTTAAGTTTTACACGTCACATTTCAGTCCACCTGTGCGGCGCTGTTGATTTTTTTTCCATTGGATGTTTAACATAACACCTACCTCATGCTCCACTAATTATGATTTCATTCACGCCATTGCTTTCCTATTCATCATCATTGGTGGCCATTAATGCCATGACATGCATGACCACGCTGTAATTAGGTAATTGCCGTTATTTTGGAATGCTACTGGAAGGCTCCCCCACACAGAACTTATTTTTGCCGCGGGACGACGGCAGTGACCTGCAGAAGGTCTGGCTGATCAGAAGGTGACAAAGCCTCTTTCCAGTTCACAGACTAAGTTTACAGATTTAATTAAACATTTGTACAAAATAGAAGAACTCAGTGCATTGTACAATAGATATTGTTTAGTCTAGTGCACTGATTTATGCTCAAGTGGGATCAAAATCTACATTTTGTCTTCTCTATTAGAGCGGCCAAAATACTGCCAAGAACTACTTCTTGGAGTAAAAATGAACATTTGTTCTCATGTTTGCAATTTTTTTTTTTATTCCTTTCACTAGCAAATCATCTGACTATTTTATTTAATTCTTTGTTCTATTTTTAGGAACACTGACAGAAACTCAAATCATGTAAATATTTCTCCATCTCTTCTCCTCGTTATATTCGCTCTGGGAATGATTTGTCTTATTGTCTTTATGACTCTTTCTCCATTTCTCCATAAAAGTTACAATTAAACAGGCACAGAATAATAAAAAAGGCAAGAAACCCAACGAAAAGGCCTATATGGCTAAAATTGAAAACTGTTTTTTATAAACTAAGTGAACATGAAGAGCTCCCACCCCGACCAGTGATTTCAGTGTATTTGCATGAAGCACATGCCAAACAATCCAGAAGAGGAAAAACTAAGAAAATCCAGTTGTGGGAAATACAAAAGCAGAAAAGGGATAAAGTTTTTGAATAAAGCATTTCATGCACCCAATTAATCCAGTTCTGCTCCCTCTTCCTTATCCAGAACTGAGGCCCATTCAGATATTCTGAATACGGAATGGGCTTTGCAGTTATTTTGAGCGAGTCTGCAGAATTCTAAGGACTATTAAACATTTCACATATTGGGTGTTTACACTCTCCAGGGCTTCTCTTTTGCCTGATAAAAACATCATCCAGAAACGTATGGTGTACTGCACATACAGGGCACGAGTCAGTGCAAAGGACGTGCAGAAATGAAGAAATTTAGCACACAGAAAACTCCAGGTCTCTCCCCTATCAGACCATAGTCCCGTGAATACAATTGTTCAGCAAGCAGAATCTATAAAGAACATTTATATGCTAAGTTGTGATATTTTTTCCTTCTCTCCAAATCATAAAGTATCTGCCCCAAACCATAATGCAGAGTATATCGTTTAAATAAATCTGTTTCTGAGTATACCTAATTCATTTGCAATCAAAAGGAAGAAGTAACAACAAGCTTGTGTGTGCTGCTACAAAAGAGAGATTTAATTTAATTAATCTGCTAAATCTAGAGCCCAGGAAAACATCTGAATAACCCAGCAACAACTTTTGGATGATCCATTGCTCAAGAAATGGATTCAAGGTGCAAAACCGGTATTTGAGTCATCATGTCCAAAAAAAGCACATGTGAGGCATTTGGAGCTTTGAGCCTCATTTAGGATCTCCCAGTCAGGAACAATCCCAAATTTCAGTCAGTTACTCCACTGGCCTATCAGCACCTCTGCACTACCCTTTACTGAGGCCATGAATGCGGATATAAGCACGTTCTTCTTTGTAACGGAGCATTTTTGAGAGATAAAGACAGATTGGAACACTGTACAACTTCCTCACTTGAGTTTTGTCCTGAGTTAGTCAAAGTTTGTCCAAAAAAAAAAAAATTTTTTTTTTTTTCTGAGTCATAGCCAAACATCCTTCCCACGGGAGAGGCAAAAAAAGGGGTTTCTCATCGCTTGCTGGGGTGAGTGACAAGAATTACGTGACTAAATGGGGATTTGCTCTCTGAACAAGACCCACTTTCTCCATTGCTCCTGAGGGAACAAAGACATGCAAGAGCCTATTTCTTTGCGCTGTTGCCAAATAGTGGAAATTTATCATCATAATTAAAGAAACAAATTGCCAACAACAAATATTGTTTTCAGATGGATTTCTCTGTCTTCTGTGAAAATTCTCTATTTTTACATTTCAAATGAGTGGAAAAATCAGATTATACATTTGAACAAGCCCCGAGGCAACTATTAGGAGAGATAGTGGAGCTCTGAACTTTCTCCTGCAAAACACACCTGAAAGACTTTCTAATTTCTCAGCATGTTGACAGTATTTAAATTCCTGTCTTACTGAAGTATAGGCAAAAGCTGAAGCTCTAGCCTCCAGAAAATAAACTCTTGTTTAATAATGCGATGGGTAAACATATCCAGGAAAAGTCACAAAATAAATCTGAGATAAATTAAACAAAACTGACTTCCTTTCTATGTCAGATGCGTCTAATTTTGGCAGTTTGGGGTAACAAAGGAAAGCAAGCGCGTAGTTAGAAATGAAAATGTCTGTTTAGCAACAGAGCTGCAAAGAACAAGGAGCACATTTCCAAACCTGTCACAGAACCCAAGAACACCCAACCCGGGTCCTCTGGCTTCAGCCAGAAGTGCATTATTATTTCTCATTATTTCCAACGTTCCTGTTGCTCAGGAACAGGGGGGCAGGAAAGCTGTGCAGAGAACACCAGAGGTTGTGTTCACCCTTCCTGCCCAATGCCAGATTCCTGCCACTCCCAGTCTTTCAGAGAAGTTTCCTACAAACCATCAGCTGAAAGAACAGAACGCTGGGGCAGGAGATAGTGGAGTTCCAGATCACACAACCATGAAAATCGTGGTGGCCGTGGTTCCTCGCAGAGAATTGGCAATCAAGACTCACCCAGGCTGCTGATAAACAGCTTTGTGAAAGAAACCAGATCAATATAATAAATGGGGAAACAGAAGCATTTAACAGGAAGAGTAATTTGGGGTTGGAGTAAAACATGGGAAATTGAGACTGCAGCCTTTCTCCCTGTGGTAACCAAACTTCTCCTGCTCCTTGTTTCCTCCTGAGGGGCCTGGCTCACTCTCCTCAGCAGAGCTGCATTCCCTCTGCCCAGTGCTCACCACTGGGGTCCCACAGGTTCTGTCTGAGCAGGGCTAGAAGCCACCAGAGCTCCAGAGGTGGGACTGGCAGGCTGCTACCTGAGCCTGTCACCTTTTACAGATGAGCCTCCCAGATGGCTGAGCAGATGCTGCCTGAAATAAGGAAACAATTATCTTTGCACCTGGCTGAGTCCTTTAGATCTTGCTAACAGACAGATGACCAAGCATGAAAATATGCTGAATAGTGGCCAAGAATATTTAAGGATTAAACATAAAATTCGCCTAAGTCCTGTGGGTGAAGAAGATTTTTATTTTTTTGCCAGATTCTCTCTGTATATTCAGGTAGTGATCCCTGCTCATGTACCACTCTGACCTTACTCACGACTCTGGACTGGGGTTTCATTTCTGTATTTCTTTCCAATACCAGATGCTGCTCTCGCCACAGCCACATGCCCTTTTGGGTATGCCACACTCAGCAATATATTTTGGGTGGGGGTGGAAAAAAATAAAATCTGCCGAATGAAAAGATAAGTGGGAATTAAGAGAAATTACTTATCCATTGAAACAATGCAGGGTAAAAAAAAAAAGAACTCTCAGCCAAGCTGTGCCCCTCCAGAGATTTGAAGAATGTGCTGTTTGTGTTTAGTTCTCTGCAATTGCCCATTTTCTAAAGAATAATGCGATTTCAAGCCTTTTCCCCACTCACTGCTTTCCCCTAATATCTTTTTGAGTCGCTGCTCTTAATGCCTCTCTGGGAGCGCAGAGGTGATGCTGAATGCTAAAGAGACGATCACCACTGCACTGCTGGACCAACAGGATGCGATTCCATCCGTTCAGCTGACAGGTATCTCATCAGGCTCTGGAGGATTCCAGCTGCCAACCCTCCCTGAGCCATCCAGTGGAGGTAATACTCCCACAACTCTTATTTTAACCCCTGGGGCTGCTTCATCAGGACCTTAAACATGGCCCTAAATGGGATGAGGAAGATAGAAACAGTAGAAGAACAACGGCAAATGAGAACAGCCTTTCCAGCAGCTTACTCGGAGAGGGAGGGTGAAAAAAAGGGATCTCTAAAGTAGCATCAGCTTTCGCTTATAAATAAATCAATTACAGCAAGATGCTTTGCTCCCCCATAGCACCCAACATCTGGTAGGGGATTTTAAAAAATCCCAAACGTTTTCACAATCACCCTCGAGAAAGGAAATATCACCTTCTTCACATGGACAAAGACACAAAGGGGGCAAAGAACGATGCCCTCAGGATCACGGAGAATAGAACAAAGGCTAAAGAAAAACACCCAGAGTGTGCTTGTTCAGCACTGGAGGAGTTCTTGGAAGCATGAGATAGTTCCATGTGTTATGATCACAGAGCATCACATGGGGGGAAGGAGGCGATGGGAAAGTCTCAGTGCTTCCCACAAAAACCCCCACAGTAACAAGCCTGGGGAAGGAGTTTTCCCAGAAGACTCCTTCCCACATCACTTATTTGAGAGGGTGGGACATCAAACCTCAAAATATGCAGCTTGACCTGACATACTTGTTTTTGCACAGACAGCCAAGGCAGCTGCCTGCTGAAGGCATCCTGTTACTGCCATGCAATTCCAGAAGTTTATTTGGAGGGTTTTCATAGCCAGCTATCTCCATACCAATCTTCCAGTGTCTTGTTACAGGAGGAGAACTAGGGCAAGGGAGCTTTCCAAGGGAGGAAACCCCCTGAGGCCTGATTAGTGGCAGACATGGCATGCCCCGTGTGGTTTCTTCCTCTGTGGGAAGAGAGGAATGCAGCTGCCTTACGCACCAAAAGTAGAGTCCTGAGGGCCAGGTAATCTGTGTTTATCCTGTATTTGACACTGACACCCTCGCCCAGGAAATAGATCCCTGAAGCCCAGGGCAGGGGGTTGGAACAGAGGATCCTTCAGGCCCCTTCCAATCCAAACCATTCTCTGATTCTGTGACCCTCAGTTTTCTCTTTGTCACCTCCATGAGCTCCTTCACTGACACAAAGAATACAAAGAGTAACAGTGGTAAAACCCACTCAGAATGGGAAAGCATTAATCATTATTCTGAACTTTCTGTTCAGTTCTGCAGTTGTCCAAGGTAGGTCACAAAACGCCTGCTTCCCAAAGCAAATGAAATGAGGAAATTCCTCATCTCTTTCTTGAGTAATGATACCAATAAATGCTACACCATTATGTACTAAATCAGCATAACCCTTCACGGCTCATGTGTCTTGAAAGTGTTTATTGAACCTGTTTTGAACTGAAGAGGACTGCGGCACCCTCATGAAAAAGGAGGGAGGAAGGAGAGAGAGGTAGAGAGGCCAAACAAATCCAACTCATTTTAACAAATAACTGCTCTAATCTCACAGCGATGGAAAATTTCAGGAGAAACTCTTCTTGCTCCTTGTTTTGGCTCCAAATAAGAGCCAGAAACTTGGAGTGAGAAGGAGCTGTTTATATGAATGCACGACTTAGAGAAGCCCAGCCAAGTGCGTAAGAGAAGCAAGGCAACTTTAGCCTCCAGAGAAATAACCTTCAAATCGCAATTTGACAAACAATATCAGAAACTATCAGAGAAGCAAGAGATCTCGCTGACTGCAGTGTTTTCATTCCCTTCTCAGCAGTGTGACCTCATCACAGTCGCACTCGCACAGAATCCTATTACTGCTGCCTCAGCTGCAGAGCTGCGAGACAAAGGAAGGTTACAGACATCACTCCCCTCTGTGCCTTGCTAATCAATAGTTTTTATCTAATTTCTTTGCTTCAAGATACAGGAAAACAAGGTGCTGCATTTGAAATGGAAGGCTGGGAATAACTGAGCTTTGTGGAAATCAATACCAAATAGAATAGCTGACAATGTCATCCTGCTGAAACACTATGAAGACAGATTTGAAGTTCCTCTAATTATCTAGATGTTTGTATTTTTAAACACTGACTTAATGTCTGCAGGAAAAAAAAAAATTGGCTTTATTTAATAACCGTTGCGGTTTCAGAACTTTTTGTGCTACTGGTTAGTCTGCTCAATTTCCTTATATTTCCAGTCTGGATGGAAGTTTCCCTTTTGGTGTCAATTTAGGACTCAGCATGGAGCAGCTCTGTTAGCTTGCTGCATTTAGGGAGGTAATTTACACATGGCAGCACAGTGGGCTGAGCCCTGGCTGGCAGGGATCCACGCAGCCCAGGTGATGGACAGGAGTTACTGCAGTGGACACACTTTTTTTCCCATCCATCTAAATGCTGGGTAATTTTTAATAACCTCACATTACTCAATTTCCTCACATTAGCTAATAAGAAACATGAAAGTCCTGCACTATTTAAACTAGAGCCAGGAGGATTAAGAAATCCCCTAAAAGTCAAAGAAGGAGCCCGCAGATACTTAACTCCAATGAGGGCAAGAGGCCAGAGTTAAGAGATGTAAAACCATCTCCACTGTGAAATGCAAGTGCCGGTATTAAGCCTACCCTGTCTCTTCCTGAACGCTGAAATCTTCTCCAAGTTAAAGCACACCCCAGGGAATGGAAACGAGGGCTGCTCAGCCCCCTCCCTTGCTTTGTGCCTCTCCAGAGCCTCCCACCCAGCTACCAACGCCACCAGAACCCCTCTCCTGTTCCCCTCTCAAACTCTGAGAGTGCTCCCGTGGGAAGCGACCAATTCCTGCCAGCTCTGCGCTCAGAGGCAGCCGTGTCCCTACCCAGTTCCACACCTCCAGACACATCCCCTCGCTGGGTTCCAACACCCCAAACACAAACGAGGCAGCACAAGGGACCCTGGAAGGGACCCTGGAGGGGACCCTGTCGAGGCCGCTGAGCCTGTTGAACAAGGGGATGAGAAAATCCACTGGTGGGACAGCCCGTAAGGCTGGAAATATCCCCTCAGTTAGACCGATGAAAAGGCCTTCCCCCAGGGTGCCTTGCTTCAACTGTTCAAATGTACCGCGGTTTTCCCTTCCCGCTTGGTCTCCCCGCCATCTTACCGCTGGAATGTTCTCCTTAACCACTCCCATAAAGCTTCCCTATTGGTTCCTGTACCCTGAACCCCGCCTATGTACCGCCCCTGAGCCTTCAGGCCATTAATTCTGATACTCTCGCCACCCCTGGTAATAATCCCGGGTAAACCATTGTTCTGCCCTTCTGTCCCTGGAACCCTTCGTGGGTGGAACTCCTCGTGCTCGCCCTGCTGTTCCTGGTCATCTTTGCACGTGGACAGAATAAATCCCTGCGGAACTCTATACAAGGGGCCTTCCTGTGTTTGCTTCCTCGTCGGCTGCAGCATCTCTGCCTAAGCTACCTGGCAAACTGCATGTGGGTGTTGGCAGCTGCACTGTGCCTGGCAGCGCCTCGAAAGAGACGGTGCCCGGCAAGGCAGCGGCATTTTAACCACCCCAAACCCACAGCAGCAACAGAACCCCAGGCTGTGCTCAGCTAAACCCCTCCCAAAATCCCAGCGCAGGCTCCGACTACTCCACGGCGCTGCTTCGCTGCCGCTTGCGAGCTTCTTTTGGAGTGTTGGGATTTTGGTCTGGAAGGGGTTGTTTTAATTTCAGAATTTAGCTCCAGCGAACTCTGAAACTCATTGAGGATCATGGACTTGCTTCCGTTTAACGGGCAAAGCATTTTTTCCGTAATGAACTTTCATAAATCTGCCACTAGACAGGTTTTTGTTAAATAAAAACGTAATTTTAATGCCATGGGAAATTGCTCACTTGTTAAACAGTAACCATTTCTCTCTCCCTCCTACTTCTTTGTGCACCAGAGAACTCCAGAGTTGAAAGCTGGACATTGGACAGGACAAGAGTGAAGACAGACAGGTAGATAGATTATCACTAAAAAGTCCAAATCTGAGCTGCAGTAAGGCAAGATCTGCTTTATAATCTGCTTGCACAGGTCCTTGGCTGATGTTTCATTTCTAACCTGGCAGGAAGATTAGCTGCTTATTCAGGGAAAACTACCAACGCAAGCAATTCGTATTTTCTAGACAAACAGTAAATTCAATTTAAATTTGGTGAAGTTTCAGATCGAAAGAAGGGAGACATTTTTCAAAGTGTCAAAACATTTCATGTTGACATTTTTTATCTAATATGTTTGTTTCAGAAATGCCCAAAAGTTTTCATTTTGACATATTCCCAATTGAACTCTTTTTTTCAAATTGGCATTTTTCAAGTGAAAGTTCAGGTAATGTTTAAAAAATGAACCTCCTTTAAGACAAGCTAAAAAGCTCAAAATTTCAGTTCAGGTCGAATAAAATATTTCCCATTGATCAAGCAGAACTTTAGTGTTTCCCAGAAAAGATCACTTTTGTTTCAACTCATAATAATTTTTCTCTAGTTTTTTGTTCATAAAAGAAAGAGAAGTTTTGCCTAAATTTAGAAATATCATATTTATTTTTAATAGATTTCTTTGGTTTTCGTAAGTGTTATGGTCAGGTTCACAAATGGGTTTCTTGCATCTTAATAAATCATTATGAATTGCAATTACTTTAGAGGTCCAGGTGCATCCTTTAGCCCATCACAAGCATGAGATAAACCAGGTAATTTCAAATTCTTTAGCTGACGTTTAGGCAAATTTATTTTGTATTTGCAATGGGCTAAAAGTTTTGCTAAAGATCATTCACCAGCAGAGGGTTCAGTTCACACATATATCTGGGACTTGGTCTTGGCTGGGGAACAACCATGATTTTTTATTTCTGAAGCTTTATTAAAACTTAGGAAAGGAGCCTAAATATTTTTCCTGAAAGAACATCAGCCAAACAAAATTACGAGCTGGAGATCTGGAGATGGATTAGATCAATTAGGAGATGAGCTGGGACAATGCACTGAATGTTGAGATTCTGCAGCTCCAGCGAGTTCAAGATCAGTCAAATATTTCCTATGCATTGAGCCTGATTTATTTGATATTAGGGTGTGTTATGAGCTGGCAAAAGCAATCTGAGAGCTCTTAGTGGGGATCGTGGACACATTGCCCTCTGTGGAGAGTAGATCAAGTTACAGATGTTTGGAACAGGTCAATCCCAAAATTTAGTCTTTAAATGGCGGGGGGGTGGGAGGGTGAGGAGAGCCAGAAAATAGGAGGTCAAACATCTTGAATCACCAGACAAATATTACAGTAAACTCCCAAATATGCTTTTACAAGCATCTAAACGAAAAAAGAAGATGAGGGTGAAATTTAACATCATCCAAGGATTTGTCACCATCAAAGGAGGAGGTCCTACTATTTTTCTCCCTTCCCTGAATTCCTACTGCTTACTTTGGAGTTGGCCCATCTCTTATTGATGGACCAGCTCTGCTCCGGATGAGGAAAAAGGTGCAGGTTCCATATTTATTACATTAATAACTTCAATATTTCATACAGTATCTCAGAAGTAAATGAGGAAAACATAGTCAAGATCTATAAAATTAATTAAAAACTGGTCATAAAATCTTCTGTAGGTAGTGCTGATCAGTGGAACGATACGCGTGGTGCAATTGTTCATCTGGCACTACGTCAGTGTTTTCATCATTGATTTTGGTGATGAGAACACGCCAAAAAATACTGCAAAGACACAAGAATGTAAAAGGATTTTGACAAACTGGTGAAGTGGAATGAACAAAGATTCAATAAGGAGAGGTGGGAGGCTCTACAGGGGGACACAGACACAGGCAGAAGATTCAGTGGGGGACCAGACAAGCATCCAGGTGTTCCCAGAGAGCACAAGCTGCGCAAGAATCGACAACATAACATGAATTTTTGAAAAGTGGAATCATTTCTGGGACATGGAAGGCAATCCCTCAGGGCTAGTGATCACTGGAAAGGCCTCACCTGGAGCCCTGCAGTCAGTATGGCACTTCCAGAAGGTTCTGGACACCGGGAGAGAACACAGAGGGGTCCATGAGAGAACCACAATTCAGGTGCACAAGGAAACCCTGGTGGAATGTGGAGAGGGTGAGATGGAAGATGCAAAAGCAGTTTACACGAAGGTAGATCACCCAGAGATAAACTGCTCCTCATGCCCCTGTTTAGCCGGATGAGAAGTAAATTGCAGCGAGGAATGTACCACATGAATGCAAACTATTATTAATTAATTCTCATGATTAATTTATTAGCGCTGTACAGCGTGTCTGCCAACATTCCATTAAACGCTGCCAGGCTGTGGGTACTTCTGGTTAGTTACCACTCCTGAAGTCCTCCCCAGGGAGCAGTTCTGGCCATCAGCCAGCCAGTGTAGTCTTTCTTTAATTTACAAGTTGTCCCACTTGTCCAGACCTATAAGGAAGGCGTTCTACATGTTTAATGGTGGACTAGGAGGTCTGTGTCCCTTTGGCTGTCTATTTACTGAAGGAGAAGAAGAGGCATGACAGCTGTAAAATTCTTCAGGAGCTGGATGAAATTGTTTGGGTGCATCCTGACCAAAAGAAGCAACAGAAGTGGCTCAGGATTCGGGCTCTGCAGCAGTAGAGCCGTGGGAGCACTTTCAAACTGCAATTTGATTGATTGTAACTAACAGATACTCATTTTAATTAATGGGCCATCTCAATAGAGTTTTGTTTTCCCAAAGAATGCCAGTTAAATAAAAATTGGTTGCAAATATTTTTTGTCTCAGTGCCTCTTCTGGTAGATGTTTGAAGCAGAGAAAGAGAGAAGTCACAAACCTTTGGGCCTGAGCAGAAATGAAGTTTGGGGACACAGAGTGTCAGAAACCTACTTAAGTCTCAGTGTGATTTCGTTGGCAGTTCTGAGCCTCGGGAAGAAAAAGAGATAAAAATCAAAAATCAGAATCCAGGAGTTGCATTAACACTCTGACATATTCTATAATTAACTCGTGGCACACTCTGACTCAAGGAGCCAAGGGGTTAAGAGCCTATGCAGAGTAACAGAGAACCAATTCTATGGATAACACAAACATTAGTCAGGATCAACATCTGTAAGGAACATCTGTTCCAGACACTGATTACTTGCACCTTTCTCCCACACACCATCCTATCCAGAAACAAGATACTCAAAGTGGGAAAATTTTTCATGTCCAACCTCTTTTCTGTGAAGAGGAAGAATCCAGCAGGAATGGCACATTAATTTTTAATGACTGTTTCATTTGGAATAAAACTTCAGAGTTCAAAAAGGATCATTACAAATCTCTACAGAAAACAGTTCCCTTTTCTGTTTGAGGTCAGTTTTTGTTCCTAAGGTTTTAAATATTTGTTTAAAGCGCACTTTTCAAAAAGTTTCAAGTAGAACAACAAAATGACACCCTCCAAAGAAATGAAAGCTTTAAAAAATTCATGCCAGTGAAAATCTGAAAAAACAATTTCAAAATACCACGGAATCTAATTTCATTCATTTCCCATTCAAGTATTGCCAGGAAACCAAAACCATCAGATTTCTACCATCTCTAAAAATACTGGAGAATCCTCTGTGGTTGTGATTCATTAAGGCAATACCCACATAGCTGTGGGCAGGACTTGTCTCACCTAGTCTGAGACACTGACAGTGTTGAAATCCCTGTCTGAGCGAGTCATCGCAACTTCCTTTAATATCAGTGCTAAGAACCTTGGGTGATGCAACTCTGTTTGATGGTAGGCACCTAAAATAGGTCAGAGCAGTCGATTCCTCTCCATTGACAACAAAGGGAATCTGGATCAGATGGAGAACTTCTGCTTGTTGATGTCTTACACCGAGCACTCGCATTTTATAAACGAAGCCGTTTTCAGGCTGGGAATCAGACTCAAAAGGGATCACACAGCATCTGTTGAGACAAGCACAAGGAAGACAATGTCTACAAGACACGCTGCAGAATGGATTCTCTTCACCACCTACCGAGTGTGACCTGGAGGATCTTCTCCAGGGCACTTTGCAAGGCCATCTGCTTTCTCTTCTGTTGTGTCTGCTTTTTATTTGTTGCTCAAGGCAAAGATGTGTAGGTGTCTTTGATAGTTTTGCTTTCTGCAGCCCCGAAGACTTCGGCACAGAAATAGGATTTCACTTAGACATTGAAAAGAGAAAATGTGTGAAAGAGACTGCAATGATGTTCTCAAGGTTGTTGGATTAACTTCCTGTTGCTATCACTGACAATGATTTATCCTGGTTGTTGAAATTCTGCTGGTAAACACAATGCACTGAGGTCCGCTGTGCCTCATTGTGCTGAGACAGAACTTTCCAAAGCCAAGCATGAACTTCTTTCTTTCTCTCAGAGCTCTGTGGACCGTGTTTTTAGTCGTATGTCCAAGGAAAATAATCCTCGTTACTTGGACAAATGTGTGTAGGTCACTTACTGTTCCACCACAGTTCTCTGTTGTAACTGTTTGAGTTCCTTAAACATCACAATTGGAAGAATCCAGCTTGTGCACAAGGAACAGGATCTCCACTTAATAGATGGGAATTAGTACATGGACTCTTCTGTCTGTTATTTGTCAGGGTGTGTTTGGACTTCCCAAGGAATTAAGGATTCTGTCCTATGAATTTAGCAGCTGGTGCCGTGGAGCATGTGAAGTCACTTCTAAGGATGTACAAACACCGCATTTCACAATTCTGTGAAGAGAAGTTACTGGCTAAAGCAAAGGGAAAGAGAAGCTGCAGTGAAGCGTGCTGCAAAAACACACCCTGAGGATGCAGCGAGGAAAAGAACACCGTGAGTGACGGAGCGGTGAAAGGCAGGAGCTGGCAGTGGAGCAGGACACTGCTTCCACAAAGCACAATCCAGCAAAAATGTGGTTATCCTGCTGCAGACAGGAGCTGGCTCAGATGGAGACAGGTTGGCCACACCTCCTCCTGTGAAACAGTCAATCCACCACCGTAATCAAGATTTATTTATCTGATGCCCAAATTCTATCATCGACATGCACAACAGCAAGAAGTCCAAAAATCCCTCCAAAGCCTTTTGATGGTTTTATCACCCACAATATCAAGGGAGTTATTGACAAGGAAAACCTTCAGTTAAAGTATTGATGTGATACAGGGGCAAATGACTGAACTCATCAAAATAATTCAAAACGGGTTTGGGGTTTTTTAGGTTTATGAACTAAAAATTTTTTAAACCTCTCGTTCTTCCTGTCATTGTAATGCTTCTCTCATAAAGTCAGGCAGAGGCAAATTGTTCTCTGCAGGAAACCAGAGCACGTTCTCCAATGACCAGTGCTCAGGGAACTCTGGCAGTCAGCAGTGCCAAGGAATCTGAGGGGTGGATCAGAACTTGTCCTGTAAAGTCACAGAGCAAAATGACAAAAGTGCTCCAAAAAAATCCTCGTCCTGGAAGGATTCTCTGCTGAAGGATTCATACTCAGTTCAGGTCAAATGGATTATCCAAGTTTTAGGGACTGTTTCTTTGGGATGCACAAGTCCGTTTCAGTCCACCTGTGGTGATGGGAACTGGACCTGCAAGCCTTGGTATGTCCAAGGTCACAAGAAAGGGAGAAGCTGCTTCCTAAACTTTTCCAGCCAGAATCCAGGAGGGATCATTCTCTCTTGGGTGAATTATAAATGATGTTTGGCACCATTTCGAGCAGGACTGAGCCTAATACCCACAATCAGCCAAATCTGCCAGCAGACACATCACATGAATTTGCATCGACGCTTAGTTGCCGGGGATTTTTTTTTAATGGAGAACATAATCAGCTCACTATATATTCTCCTTGTGTAACCATCTATCCATCATCTACAATATGCACGGCTATAAAAGCACAAACCAGATTGTCATTGTTATTTTTCGAGAAAACATTTCTTTGTTCAAGCGCAGAGCTTTGTCTCCTTCAGTTGTACTGGGTTTTAGTTATTTGAAAATCTGACTTTATAAAAACCTTCTGCAAAAGCAGATAAAATGAAGGCTCTCTGTGTGTAGGAGTGATTAGTATTCTGTAGTGTCGCAGGACATTTTCATACTGATTTTTTGTGTGTTTTTCCCCCATCAGAATTGTACACTTGTGGGCTCTACATATCTTACTATAGATTGAGGATAACATTTTTTTAAAAATCTACACTTGGGCCCTTTAATTATCCAACTCTTTTTGCAACTTTTGAAGGAGGATTATTCATTTTAGGAAAGAAAATACGAGTGACTACACAAAACCAAACAGTGTTTGAAAAGAAGGCTGAAAATATTTTGTTTATGTATACTTTCCTGATTACAGGTGGAGAAGTGCTTGGGAGTGTAAACACCGTATGGTTTAACTGTTTCTGTACATTAGTGAAAAATAGATATTTCCTAATTAGCTCAAATTAACATACTGACAAGGACCCAGCCTTGCAGCTACACCCAGACCTCCTCAGCAGTGCAGGGCACCCCTCTCCCTGCAGACCCTGGGAGCTGGGGCTGCTGAGCTCCCTGGAGAACTGGGATTTAATTGCCTTGCAGTGATAAAACCCCCCGAAGATGCAAGAGGCTGTGCCAGAGCCTGAGCTTCATAAACGGCACTGGAGCATTGCAGTGAGACCAGCATCAGGACCCGAGGCAATATTTAAACCAGAAACAACTTCAAGCAAGTGCACAAAGGGACGTTCGAGTTGGCCCGGGCCAAATGTCAGGGGAACAAATTTGAAAAGGAAAAAAACCCACCAAGACAAAAACCATTTGAATTACTTCACTACCTTTCGAAGTAGATGCCCCCTAAAACAAAAAATCAGGTCTTTTTCTCTTCCTTCCCAGTTATTGGATGACTGAAAAGATTTATATTTTAATTCTTGATGTCCTTGAACGGTGACTTCCTTTCTTATTTTCTTGATGGATATTATACACATAAGCAGCTGCGTTTAACCATTCCATTGACTCCAGGAGTATTACTAATATGCTTAGTGAGAGGCACGTGCTTAATTACCAAGGAGAAAAGAGACCTTAAATAGTTCCCCGATACAGGAAAGCTGGTTTAGGTTAACTACAAATGTGATTTGCCTTTTGGGAACCTCGGTCTCATTTCCATGATTGAGGGCAAACCATAATGGAGTAATGGACAGATAATGCACTTCACTCCATTTTTTAAAGCAATGTTTTATTGATTTACCTGAAAATGTCAAGTCTGTGGATTTGCTCTCTAAAATGCCAGCCAATAACTGTGCGAAAAGAAAATCTGGGGGGATACAACACCAACATTTTACTCCGAAATTTTAACCCTTTCCATTTTTTTTTTCCTTTCTAAACCTCCTTTGTCTCAGAAGATGGCACAAAACAAAGCCAGAAGCATTTCCTTGGCAGACCAATGGGAAACACGGAGAGAGAAGAAAGGCAAAACGGGGACAGCCCAATTTGTGTCACAGCTCACTACATTAGAGCATGTCTGAGCCCTGGATTTTCTCTCTGTTCATGCCAGTACTCCTTTGATGATTACTTTATCTGAAAAAGATAAGACATTATGAATTTGATTATGGCATCACTCCACGTGGTTTGACAGGGCCTCCAGCACACTGGTAAATTGCTGTCTGAGCAGTTCCATTATTATTACATGGCATGGCTCGCAGTTAAGGACTAAGCTGGCATAAATATAGAATTTAAAAAAAATGATAACAGTCACTCTTAGCCTTTAAAGAAATTACTCCTTTAGAGTTACAGTGTCTTCTCATTACTTTCAATGTCATTCAGTTAAACATTAATAATTGCTGGCCTGTGCATAACCTGCAAGCTCAAAGCACTCCCAGAGCCCAGCCAGCTCTACAATGTTGAAATGTCATTTTTGACCATCTTTGTAGAATTTAATCAGCTCTTAAACTGTGCAGGACTGACAAGGAGAACTGTTGATGGCAGTTGCTTTGAGACTGCTCATATAATTTTCAATCTGAATTTTATGACTGCAGTATTTTAAGCAGAACAGTACAGTAACTGTAATTTTAACAAGAGGAGAATTTTACTGGGGTTTTTTTCCTATGCATTAGTCTGGAATTCTACGCACTTAACAGTCTCTTAAAGACCTCAGTCTTGCTACAAAGAAAAATAATGCACGCCACGGTTCAGAGTAGGTTATCTGAAGAGCGAGCAAATACATCACTTCATTGCCACCGCAAGTTCAGAAATCCCATTATTATTATTACCATTTTGCCTTAAAAACACAGGATTTTAGTCATAGGGGAGTCTGTGGAATTCTGAGGTGGGACCATTAAATTTCCTTCGGAAAAAGTGCTGGTAGGGGAGAAAGTTTGTGGAAGACCTTAGAGGATAAATGGATGGTGTCCTACTGGAAGAGGGAAAACTCTTTGAAAACACAGCTGGTTAATTTTATCTCATAAAGTTGCTGTAGTTTGCCACAAGAAGAATGGTTTTTAGCCCTTCAGCCAGCCCGTGGCCACCAGGAGAGCTGGGTTTTATCAGCTACATCTGGGGGAAGAGAAATTTCCAAGGGACAAAAAAGGGCACAGAGGGGTGAAGGGAGAGAAGAAATTTTAAGTAAAATTACTAGTTTTTTAAAAATTTATCTTTAGAAATGCAGTTACTGCCTGGTCATCCTTCAGTCAACCATCATCAGTGCAAGTGGTGGCAGGAATCCAAGATCAGGCCTGGCCAGAGTTAGGGAACACATTTGGGAGAACAGAAACTGCAGCTTCACCACTGGAAAGAAGAAACTTGAATTCGTAAGGACCAGAAGCCCATGGAGTGACGCAGAGAAGGACTGACTGTCCCTTCTTATATAATAAGATACTTGTAAAAAAAGACCTATAATCCAAAGGCTGAATCTTTCTTTAAGAGGCAAATAATGTTCTTATTTTGCTTGATTAAAGAGCAAGATCTCTGAAGGTATCTTGAAAGGTGCTAAAATATGGTCTTATGGTCCTATATATATAAAAAATGTATTAGAAATCATATCTATTAGAGATTTTATTAGATATTAGAGACAGAAATTTCACTGTAAGGGTGGTCAGGCATTGGAATAGGTTGCTCAGGGAGGTGATGGAGTCACCATCACTGGAGATGTTTGAGAAGCATCTGGATCGGGCTGGGTGATGGTTTAGGGGTTGGAGTGGCAGTGCTGGGTGGACAGCTGGACTTGGTGATCTTAAAGGCCTTTTCCAGCCTTGAAGATTCTGTGATTCTCCATCTCAGATGGGCTGGACCCCCCAGCCCAGCTGTTCGGGCAGCAGTTCAGAAGCAAAGCCCACTGAGAGGGTGAGAGAACTTCCCCACCAGAGCAGACACACCCAACAGACGGGAACGGAACGGCAGCACAAACCCCCAGAGGTTCACTCCAGAGCTCAAACACGTGTGTGAGCACAGAATTTCCCTGAGAAAGTCCCCCCCCCCAATCCATCCAGGTGTAAATCGAGTTACAAGCGCTAACAGGCCTTGCTCCATTCATCTCCCAAGGCTCAGAGCTCATGGAGCGAGTCAGAGGTGCTGCAGCAGCCTCCGTGTAGGGACCACAATCTCAATCCCAGAAGTATTTCCCACCCGGGCAGGGTTCCTGGGACTGCGTTTGTGTCTGAGATTCACGGAGCTCGGCTGCCCACGGAGCTGGGTTCGGCTCGTTTCCTCCTCAGCTGACACGGTGTGCCCCGAGCCAAAGCAAAGAGGGGCCCCTGCTTTGATGCGCCTCCCTAGAATCCAAGAGAAGTGTATAGAGAGTCTTTTAATAATTAAGAGTTATGGATTTGAGAGCAAAGCTACCAGCACTGCCAAGCTCGACCAAAGTCTTTGAAAAGAACTCTGTCAAAATGCGTTTCTAAGAAGAAATTATGCTATAAATTATTTTTATGGAATGTTCCACTGTTAAATGAATATTTAGGTTGTAGTTCATGAAAACCTCCCTCTTCTGAAAAAAATGTTTTCATTTTTTCGATTTCTCTTTGTCAGCATTTCTAACAGTAAAAATGACAAACTTTCATGGGTAGGTGCCAATGGAGACAGCTGTATTTTATTATTGAATACTTCTGGTGCTTAGTTTGGCACCAGTCCTGTTTATATTGCTAGTAAGATTTCATGCAAGCCTTTGCAAGGTCTTGTGTTTAAACTTAAAAGTCTGATATGGTTTGTAATTGATTCCACCCAGTTCCCTCCCTCCTCCTTCTCAGTCCAGTTTGTAAAAGAGAATTTATCACTGTGTGGGGAACACAAACCTTCCAATGCTGCAGATTCAAAGACAAAAATTCCATAGCAAGATCCTAGAAACCTCTGGTTCTATTATGATTCTCCTCAACTGCTAGGAGAATGCATTAATCCCTGCTGTTCCTGCCCTCGGATTCTTATTTTTTCTTGTGGCGTGTTTTGATTAATTGACTTTGCTCAGGGTTAAATCAAACCAACCCATGTGCTTCCCATCTTGGAGCAAAAATTTAGCTATTGGGCGTACATCCCGGTCCTTTATTTCCCTGTTTGGCCGTGCCCTCACCTGGGTACACCAGGCAGATTGCTGCGTGCGTGTGTGACAGTCAGTGAATGTCACAAAGCAGCTTCACAACAAAATCCCTAAACCAGGAAGGTGGATTTGCTTTGGTGCCTTTCTGCAAAACACGGAACGGGTGAACTTCGCTTCTGTCAGGGCTCAAAATACACTAATATGAAGTCGCTCAGATCAGAGGATTTGTTTTATACGAGTGAACTTCAGAAGGCGGCAGAGGAAGAGAGGTTTTTAAAACCTTTCCACTGGAGCTCCGTAATGATAAACAAGGCAGGTTCATCTGCCTTGCTCTGGTCTGTGCAGAGCCAAATATAAACCAAGAACAAAATACCCACAGGCCGATTTAGCATGTAATGAGCTACTCCTGATGGAAATCAGTGAACTGCAGTTGGCCTTGAGAATCACTTGTCATTGCCAAGACCTCTGCGATAGCCGGTCTGCTCACACCTCCTTTATCACTGCCATGTCTTGTAGCAGATCCTGCTGGGCCCGAGATGCTCTTTTCGGCGTTGGCCAGCACGGTCAGAATTACAACATCCGTGTCTTTGGCTGGGGTCGCCAGGGTTACCGCAGTACAAGAACTGTGAGCTCCATTTTGCAGCATTCTCATCTTGTCCTTATCAGATCACGCACGGGGTTTCACAAGATTTAAAATTCGGCCCTGCTTTCGCATTGTTTTATATCAGAACAGCTTTCACACCTCCAAAACTCATTCTCTGTGTGCTGCTGATAAATATTATGCAGACAGATAAAATGGGTCATTCACAATCCACTCAGGCTCCCATGTTACTCTGTATTCTGTGGTGGGCCCCTGTTAAAACCGTAAACATACTCCCTCACCTCATTACTTTAAATTTTGTTACAGTGAACTGCATGCGCGGCTTATCTCACCATAACAAATTCCTCTATAGCCATGGCTGGAAAGACAATGTGGTGCTGTGGAGGAAGAAAAACTATACAGGGCTTTAAAAGTCAATGTTTCTCTCCCACCCACCATTTTAAAAAGGGTCTAGAAACTTCCTGTAGCCATAAAACTACGGAGAGAGTTGCACAGGGTATAATTGTCCTTCAAGGGAAATGAAAGAATCCTCGGTAGATTTCAATATGGAAAGAAGGCTATAATTGCATGTTCTGCAGATATCATTCATGACAGAATTACAACAAATATCATATGCCAGGAACTCAGATGAGGAGCTGTCGCGTTTAGCTAATCCCTCTCTCAGGGGGTGAGCAGAAGATGGTGCATCAGTAAATTGGCACCAGAGTCTAATTAGTGCTCTCATTCAGCGTACTGAGTAGGAAGAGATGGCAGAAAAAGTAGATAATATTCAACAAGCAGAGGGGCAGGCAGGCAGATCTGGAGTAATAGAAATTGCAGACCTGAAGATCTCCAGGGAGTGCAAAACACAAGCTAAAATTTTATCCAGCTTAATCAGAGTAGAATGCAAAACAGAATTCCCATAACTTCTTTTGCTGCAGAACAGAATTCTCATAACTTCTTTTGCTGCAATGGATACGAAGCCAAACGAACACAGGTTTCCTCTGAGTGTTTATTTCACCTTCTGCTATGCAGGAAGGAGGGGAAGCGGGGCTGGGGCAATAACTTATCCTGAAACATTTTTGGAGCTAAAGGTCAGGTAGAGTTCCAGGAGCAGCGAGTTCCAGAGGAATGTAACTCTGAGTAAGAATTCCCGTGTCCAGCTCCCACTCCCATCCTGATGGGGATGATTAGCTGAGGTTTCCTGATGAATGGAGGTGTGTGTAACGAGGCCGAGGGAGGGAAGTGATAGATTAGGTCATTTAGCCCAGCCTAGCAGCACTCTGTGGATAGGTCAGCCCTGCAGATTTGACACAGGACTTGTAAGGCAGCATGAGGCAAATAACACCAGATAATGAAGTTCTCTTCCAGCTGGAAGGTGCTTTGCTGCAATTCAGCATTTGTCAAAGGTGCTGGACAGGATTCAAGGCTCTCCCCTGGTACAAAAGCTTCGCTACACGTCTGCCTAGAAGCTGATGAGCTGCTTGATTTTAACAGCTGAGGAAAAGAAAAACATGTCAATTCTTGACTCGAGGCAGATAAAACACCCTTTTTGGGGGCTGGGATAGCATTTCAGACTCTTGGGCTGAAGGTGCATCGAGTAGGACCTCGACATGATGCACGTTTTGACAAGAAGCAGGTTTATTGATTGAACACGAGTCAGGTAAATGGAACTTGCTAAGAATTGACTCTGGTAAACGGAGCTTGTTCCAGTGCCAGGCAAGCCTGTGTTGGAATCAATTAGATTTTATGATAATAATAATAATAATCTGCATTAGATTTAGCATCCCTTTAAGTTGACCTTTCACTATGATTTAGAATTTTCTCTACAAGGGAAAAAGTACAAGAACTACAAAATCAAAATGCACTGGCACAGAGAGCAGCAGCTGGGGAAACTCTAGCAGAAATCACAGTTTTCCCTGCCCACAGACAGTAAAGGCTTTTTCTTCATCTCCCTATGGATTGAACCCTATTGACAGGATCCTACACTAACACGTGAGCAGGTGGACCTCGAAGAAAACAAATCTGGCTCAGCCCAAACTAAACCAGAGACCTGAGAAGCTCAAGACACCTCTGCTCATTCTCTTTTCTCACTTTCAACATTTTTAGCTGTTTTTCATTCACAGAAACGAAAAAACAAAAATAAAAAGGAACGGATGGCCACCACTAAATTGACCTTCCAGATGCTCAGTTGCAGTCTTGATCCAGCTTTTATGAGAAAGATTAGAGAGCCTTGAAAGATCAGGCTTTTAATGAAAAGGCTTGTGCAATGACATCTTTAAGCCAGGCTCTGGAAAAAAATTTCTGCGTTGCACATTTCAGCAGAAACGCATCTGTTGTCACACTACAAAATGTAAGAGGTGCCATCCTTCAGCCTGCTTGTTTAAGAACGGGAATGGAAGCAAAAAGACTCATCAACATTAATATCTCTCCCAGGGAATACTCAGTGTCCAGGAATGTGATAGGTCCAGCCCTTTTTTACCCCGGTGGGGAACTAAAGCAGAAAATCATATAAATTTTAACAATCATTAGAGCAACACGGCTTCAGAAGCGCAAGGAAAAAACTCTCTTGGACTTGCTTTGGGGCTTTAGCAGTTGGAAAAAAATTCCCAAACCGTTCGTGTTCATTCAATTATTTATCACTGATTTATACAATTGCCCACCAAAATGGTTTCTTACAACTTCCATTTGGGCAAAAGTGACAGCACTGCTCCCCATCCGTGCTCTTTCCCTCGCCGCCTCCCCTGGCTTCCGGGAGATTTACTGCTCTACTGACACGAGTTTGCAAAATCCACGGGACGCAGCATGGAAGCTGTGAGGGCTCTTAATTCATTTGGCACAAGCCATTAAGATTTTTGTGAGCGCTGTAGAAGTTGAAGGGGCCTCCCGAGGGAGGCGTTGGGCGGCAGCGGTGGCGCGGAGGACGACGAGCGGCCGCGGTTGTTGTCACCGGCGGTGGCTGCTCGTGGCTGCGCTGGGGGAAAGCTCTTAAAAGCAGGCTCAGACTGGGTTGATTCTTGACTTTGCCCCGCTCTGGGTGTGACCTTGAGCTTCTGAGGTTCCATGGGACCCAGGAAGGGTGGCACGGAGAAGAATTATGGCTGTCAGAGGCCTCATCGTTCACCAATAAATATCGTGTGCTCTACTCGCTTCCAAAAGCCAGACCAAAGGCTGATCCAGCGCCACTGCAGGGAATCTGCTCTCAGAGAAAAGCTCTGAGCTGAATGCAAACTGGAGGATCAGCTCAGCAACAACTCTCTATAAAACTCCTGCGTCTGGAGAACCAAAAATCATCCCACTTGCAGGACTTTCCCAACCCTGCTGGCAAGGAACCTTTATTTAGATCTCTAGACAGGTATAAATGGGAGGGTTCATCTTTTAATTAAATCAATTGATTTTGGAAACCTTTTTAAATCCTATGAAGCAACCCTAAACTTTCTGTTCACCCATCAGCAGAAATTCCTAAAAACAATTTGCTTCAAATCGTTCAAAAAGATAAATAAAGGTTCCAGAGAAACATGGCACAATTAGCATTTCCTCAGCTCCCTTCTCAGTTTAATCTGCCTGGATACTTTAAACTTTCTAGAGAATGAGAAAGAGCACAAAATGGAACATTCATTCCAGTGCTTGCTGCAAGATAGAACACACTTCAGTGTTCCTTGCATGCTGAAAGAGTTCTGCATTTTAACTTCCTTGATGCCTAAATTAAGCCCAGCAAAACATTCCTTGGTTTATAAAACCAGATTAATTAAGAAAATGCCTGATTTCCTTTCTATGAGTAGGTTAAAAAGGACAAATTTGAAGGGAAAGTCTCATCAGATTTTGGTCCTAACGAGACACTGAAGGATCTCAGAATTTCCCATCCACAAACACAAAAGTCTAATCTGTGTAGAGTTTAAGAGACGTTCAGTACCAGTGAGGCTGCCTATGGGACAGTGTACAGAGAAATGTAAATATTCCAAAGTCTTGTACAAGTGTGAGAGAAACTGCAGTCATCCCCCCTCTCCCAGCTCATATTTTTCTGAAGCAGGAGAAACTGCCTCATCCATATTTAGATTATTTTTTTTTCCCCTAAAGACATCAGTGTCTTAAAGGTTTACAAAAGAATCGGTAACTATCTGCTGGAAAGTTTGCGAGACGGAATCCTCAGTTAAATATATGATGTGGTTTTTAGCTACTAGACAGAAGACCACATCACATTTCATTTTGGCTAAACCTGCTATTAAAATGGCAATTCTTTGGGCAGAGCAGGGATGGAGACTGTTTACCCACGAGACACCCTCAAAGTCACCTCCAGGACACAGCAGATGAGTGTGCTCTGAGGTTTTGTGCCTCAGAGAGGTACAGGCGGCACTGAAAAGGAAAGCCCACGAGTCAACAGAAAATTTGGGTTCTCACCACTGCCAGTTCTCTGGACTCTGCAAACACAAATATTCCCTACAGAAAAGAAGAGCATGAAAGAAAGATACTGTGGGCTGCCTGGAGTTGTTGCTTCCATACCACTCACCATACTAACTCTCAAAAATAGTGCTGCATTAAATCCCTACACGTTTCCCTTACGTAATGGTGGTTGGACACAGGTACCCAAATGTCCACCTCTCCCCCGTGGCACCCAGTTTTAAATTACAGCCACTCGGTGTTCGTTTTCAGCCCTTGCAATTACTGAACAATTCCTGTGTTTTATAGAAGCTGCAGCAGGAATATTCCTCTTGGGGTGAATCAATGTCAGCAGATGCCAAGAAAGAGATTACTTTACAGAAGATAGTTACTCCTTCTTTCTTTTTTTTTCTTTCTGCCTCATAGAGAGTCATTAATTCCGCGGGTGATTCTAATATTAAGTGTGTATACATGTGGTAGGTGGGTGGCAAAGACAGTTATTGATTATTATATGGACATATCTGCCAGAGCTCGTGCCAGGGTAATTAGAAATCCATGGCAATGAATATTGGAGTACGCACAAAGCTTAATAGCAGCCTTTGGAATGGCAGAGCAGAGCAGATATCCATGGAGAAGGAAGATCTCTGCTCACACAAGACAGGGTATGGAGCAGCCAGCAGCAGAGCAATCCAGCATAGTTTGGTTGGTTTTCATAACACACATGAACTGCTTATTTGTTTAGACAAAACTGATGAAAAACTTTGTAGGGGTTTGGACGTGTATCATCCCAAATCTTCCCCTTGAGGAACTGTCTAAAAAGGTAATGGGGCAAATTAAATCGATGAGAGCTCCTCTCTGCTTTGACTCAAGAGAAAGGAAGGTCTATTGCCCTTAGAAGAAAGGGTTTCAGTGCACTGGACACTGAAGTTTGGGCCAGAGATGATTTTCTGACATTACACCTCTGGGCTACATCTGCTTAGAAGGTCCTTGTTTTGTTACAAATTTCCCAGCTTGCCACTCTCCCCTGCTGTGGGGAATTTATACAATCCCTTGTTGCAATTGAGGAATTAGAGATGCCACCAAAAAGCTCAGGGAAGAATTGTTTTGCCATTCCTACACTACATCAACGTCTGTTCCCACCTGCCCTTCAAATTGGTACCGATTTCAGACACCGAGGTGAGAACACACACACGGAAGAGTTGTGTGAAGGATGAACACCCTCAGACAACAGCTTGGATTGTAACAGCTCTGGAATCTCTGCCCTGGAGGGCAGAAACGAGCCTGAGCTGGCTGCTCCTAAAGAACATGGAGAGTTCTGCATGAAACAGATCCTTCCTACAGACATTTCTCCTCTACAGAAATTATGTCGTACAGAAATCCTCAAAGTTACTAAATCCTTCTGAGAACCACTAATGAACCCAATATCTACTGCTCCTGGCAGATGTTCAGCGTACGAGGCATCTCACAAGGAGTTTTACCTTGACTCTCACTAGAATGGAGCATCTAAATTAAGCAAACCAAAATTAATTTACTGTGCTGCAGTCTGCAGCAGCAGCAGCAGCCAATCTCACGCTACAGAATCCAACTTCTCAAGGAAGAGCCGGGAACGTGGCAGTCGGAAACCCTCAGGACACATCAGCAGGGCCCAGCAAGGGGACAAAGAGCAAGATTTGCAAATTAAAATGCTTAAATTATTAGTAAATATCCAAGTACAAGCAATGACCACGAACCTCACAGTTGATATTCTAATGAACTTGGAACTGGAATAGGAGCAATTGCCTGAAAATTGTTGATGGAAAACTTGACCAAAGGATGGAATTGGCTCCAGTGAGATTTGCACTGGATAAAAAACTCTGGTGACCGTGACATGGAATTCTGTAATATCCAGCCATGGAAAACGACGTAAATTCAGGTGAAACTCTGTAGGCACAAGTTTTTAGCTCTGCTAAATCCACTTTCTAAAAACTTCAGCATTCATAGTTTAAACTAAAATTAAATAAATTTAAATTCTACTTGTCTCTGTCACTTGCAAAGTGTATCCTATTACCCAGCAGAAAACATCCATCTTCGGATGGAAAATTGCTTTTCCCCATTGTTTTTCTGGGAAAACCTGTCCATTGGGTTTTCATTTAAAAACAGAGAGGGAAATGAGAGTGACAAATATTTTTCTTTTCCACAACAGAGAATTTAATTAAGAAAAAGGGAAAACTGTATTTTTACAGCAAATATACATACATATTATAGCTCCACTGAAGGCATGAAAGTTGTCTTGAAATTTGGTGCAGGAGAAAGTAAAAAAAAAAAGAAAAAAAAGCATGACTAGCTCCTGTATTTGTAAAATAAAATGTTCTGAAATCCATGGAGACAGAGCCATATCCTGACAGCCTCCTTCCCACTCTGTGTCACGCAGAAGGCCCTGAGCACGAGCAAGGCCAGGAGTCTCTATCAGAAAATTACAAATGGCTACACGTGCAATTTTAATTAATGAACCGGTGACCTGACGATGTAGATTTCGGGAAACACCAGCTGGTAAAACTCCGTACGACAAACTGAGGCCAAGCAACTGGAAAATCACTGACAGCACAGTGTCTTTTAGTGGCAGCTTCGGCAAAGGAATCCACGTGCTTCCAAAAGAAGCACAAAAGCAAGTGCTTAAATAAAAAGTATGAGAGAAACATCTTTGTTATCAGTCTTTCTCTCGGAGGAAATATTCCCTTTCTGCTATGCTGAGTTTAAGTGCATTAGGAACAGTGTAAGAAATCTCTTCAAAGCAGCGAGAAACAAGAATGACTTAAGGCTGATCAAAGTCTTCGCGGAGAAGAAAAGTGAGCCTGAAAAGACCAGGCTAATAGCAGAGAGTTGTAGGATCGTTTAGGGTGGAAAAGACCCTCAAGATGATCAAATCCAGCTACTTCCCAGCACGCACAAGGCCACCACTGCCCCACGTCCCCAAGTGCCGCAACCACGCGGCTTTTAAATCCCTCCAGGGATGGGGACTCCACCACTGCCCTGGGCAGCCCGTTACGATTTCCCAGTCTTTCATTTTTAAACTCAAACACTGTTCTTTCTGAGGCGATCCATTTTCAATGTGAGTGCAATGTATTACACTTAAAAGCGGAGTTTAAATTATTAAAATGATTTCTATTAGCTTCAAGCGCCCTGGCTCCGTTTAAGCAAACGAATTAAGGACATGCTTAAGTACATTTCTATCGAGTTAAGCTGTTTAGCAAATGCCTTCCCTGCAGGCCCATTGAAGCCAAAAGCATGTTAAGCATATGCAAAATTTGGGGATGGACTTAACTCCTTGGTTTTAGTAGAGGTGCAACACTGAATTTGAGATTAATCTTGGACCCAGGATTACATTTCGTATGAACATGGCTTTGTTTTGGGTTTGCCCATATCACCCTAAAACTACTGTTGGTAAAGGAAAAAAATAATTACAAATCCTTTTATTTACAGAAAGGTGAATTCCAGGAATGATCAGGGAGGTGGTACCAGAGGCAAACAGACCCCAAAGCAGGGGAGAAGAGAAACCCCACAAACACTGGATCATTCCATCCTCTGTCAGTGCATAATAAACACCTTGTTCTTCCAGCCTACAACTCACCAGATTCAAGATTAGGTCATTTAAGTATCCCTGTGTGACACAAATAGAAAAACAACTTAGCAGCAGAAATGCAATGATTAATTTTACATGTAGCAAAGAGATTTGCCTGCTCAACTCCTCAGAAGCCCCTTGACAGCAGATTTTTTATTTTTAATTTTTTTTTTTTTTTTTTAGTCTACAATTGACACAATATTGCTGATGACCTGAAATGGGGTTGTCAGGGGAAATGAGTATCACTTACGAGGAGGTGTCACTGTCAATGAACACTGAACCAGCAGCAAAACTGTCCTGCAAAACCAAATTAAACAAGCAGCTCCTTTTGTATCAGTGCAGGGCAATACTTCAAAAATACACAGAAAAGCATGAAATGAAATGATCATTTACACCAGTCTGCTGTAGCCCCAGCATCTGCACATTTATTGCTTGCTGTGATATGGCTGAATGTGACAACCTCAAGGACAGGGAAATTCAGGGCACAGCTCAGGTCAAACCAAAATGATGCCGGTTTTTCCCTTCCAGGTGAACGAATGATATCATGGAACACATATCCCAATAAATAGGCACTGATGATACCCTTAGAGTTTGGAATAGTTGCGGAGTCATAGGACTAATAAGAGAAAGAAAAAGAGAAAGAAAGAAAGAAAGAAAGAAAGAAAGAAAGAAAGAAAGAAAGAAAGAAAGAAAGAAAGAAAGAAAGAAAGAAAGAGAAAGAAGAGAAAAAGAAAGAAAGAAGAGAAAAAGAGAGAGAGAGGAAGGAAGGAGGGAAGAAAGGAAGGAAGGTAGGAAGAGAGAGAGAAAGAGAAAGAA
>VYZT01005508.1:0-11748 GCA_013400735.1 Pomatostomus ruficeps
AGGCACCGGAACAAGTTTACCAGAGAGGTGCTAGATGCCCATCCCTGGAAGTGTAAAAGGCCAGGTTGATGGGCTTTGAGCAACCAAACCTAGCTGAAGATGTCCCTGCTTTTTTTAGCGGGGTTAAACCAGATGACTTTTAAAAGTCCCTTCCAACTCAAACTATTTATATGATCCTGTGATTTCCTGAAGATTTTCAGGTTAGCTTTTATGGCCTCAGTCACTACCATAGGCTATTTCCAATTCAGATGCCATATACTGCCTGTAACTGAAATGCATCAGACAGACTATGTTTGCCATAACTAGTAAGCCTGGAAATTCTAGGTCTGGAGTTTGCTTGATAGGTATCTACAAATTCATATGAAGTATGGAGAAAGTCATCTAGCAATAATTAATTCATTGCCTTCTCTAATACAAATATTAGGGGAGCTTAAAATGAAGTTAGAGGGTCACACTCAAAACTACCAAAAATTTTATCACACAAAAAATTAGACTGTGAATGAATTAGACCCATTGATAGAAAAACAGTTAGCAGTAGATTTGGAAGTGGATTCAGACATCCAGTGGAAGGAGGCATGGAGCTATCAATATATACTTGCCTGTTTCCATACTGTTCCATAGGAATTCATAATTGATCAAACACAATATTGTGCAAGACAGAGCTTTGATCTATCTCAGTACTCGAAGTTTTTCATGTCTTTATGCTGTACACCTCAGTTTTTCCTATAGCTAAATTGCAAAGATATATCGGGGAGACAGTCCTACTGCTATCCTGACAGAATGCAAGTACATTTTTTACCAAACCACTCTGTATTTTAATCATTGTTGTATTTTCAAATGCAGCATTTGAGACTTCAGATTTGTCCTGAACTGCATACTCAGAATTCAATTTTTCCATGACTTCAAAAATCAAATAATTCAGTAAAAAGTTGCCAATTGCAAGAGAGTACAGGGATATGGTGAAAATTATATGTTAACATGTCATATCTCATTATAGAATCTCGGCCATTTAACTGTAAACTAATCTGCCTGAATATATATTTTACAATGTAAGACTTCATCAAGTATTAGGACTAAAAGCTATGACTGATTGGATTTGTTTAACATTAAGAGGAACCTGATGATTTATTAATCCTTGTTATCTTTTTCTTTACCTAAATATATATTCATTATAAAAGAAAAGATCACATTTGATTTCAAACTACCAGACCTAGCTCAATTTTAAATTGATATGTCACCTAAGGACACACATAGTATTAAAGACTAATTAAAAGCAGCAGAAAATTATATTCCAATGTTACAGACCAAGTGCAGTTAATTCACAAGTGTCTGTGTCAAATAAGCAAAAATAATGATAGGTGTGTTCCACAGAAATAAGAAAGAATTTTGAGGAATATACAGAGTGACAATAAACAACATATATCACATATAATCAGTTTTGGCTCCATCATGGTCACATTTCAAGAGATTTAAAACATTAAGCCTGTGTTTATTGCTTTTCATAAATGTTACTGTTTTCCTTAGGTCTTTTGAAAATAGTCACATATACTACTTCAAATGAATTATTTTTAAGTTTGTTAAAAAAACTTGTTAGCTCTGAAGATTACAAAAATATCTAAATATTTAATTGATGAAATAATTTCTTCAGTAATCCGAAATGAATCAGAAGGAACACAATATCTCATTAAGAATTTACTTTTGTTATTTGTTATTTTTTATTTAGTATTATTATTGAACTTTCTCATCCTGGAAACTGGTATCATGCAGCACTAACTGTTCACCTAATTTTTTTTTCTTTTAAGTCTTTTAAGTTTGCCTCTGATGTAAAGCTATTGATGTGCATCCTACAATGCTGTTAATAACCTATGTAGTACCTCATTAGGCCATTTCATTTCTTGACTCCCAAGAAGAGCAACATAAAGAGAATATACTGTTGTACAGTGCCTCTCTGAATGAGACCTTTAGTGTGAAATTTAAAAAAAAAGTATTTTTCAAACTTGGCAAGTATTTGAAGGCACTGGTATGAATGAAAACACAAATGTACAGCACCTTAAGGGATTGTGGATCAAAACCCTCTTGGGGTTTGCCCTGAAGTTCTATTACCAACCATCTCTTTTAGTTGATCTTTTCAAATATTGGAAGAATTTTTTCAACCATCTAAAAAAATCCTACCTTCAAAAGGTCTGTAAAGACAATGTTACGTCTTCGGGTAATGAAAGAAGTTTGAAATGGTTTCATCTAACAACATGGGTAGTTTCTTGTAACATTTTATAAAAAAGTCTATAACCCATTCCTGGTGAGAACTCTTATAATCCTTGCTATGTACAAGATTCATAAATATCAATGCTGACATTTGTAGGACAATGCCATCACAATATGTTTAGGTGAAACTTATTTTTAGATAAAAGTGCTTTATAGCTAAACAACAAAAAATAATCTGCTTTACCCATAAATGTATTTGTGGTTCTGAACAGTCTGAATAGCAGAGATCTAAATATAAAGAGTGAAAAAGAATTTAATAAAATTCAGAACAAGTTAGTTTCACAAGAAAAGAGGCGCCAGGGTGATTAACTTGTTTTGTTCATTTAGCACTGAGAATATATAAAATAAAACCTTGCTTGAAAATGTTTACTCAATCAAAACCATCATTAGACTATACTTCCTAGGCAGCATACAGAATAAACTAATGCATACACAGTCTGCAGGTGTGGATTGGACATCTCAGTTTAAAATGGAAATAACACAAACATTCTTACATCAAAATGCCCCCGTTACACTCTAGAACTAATGAATTCCAGAGGGAGAGAGAAATACAGTAAATTTAGGATCCATTGAATAATACAAGCTGAAAAGCAAAGAAATGGAAAAAAAAATAGATAATACCAAGAGTTATAAATTTTGGGTTTTGTATCAGGCTGCAACAATGAAGTTTCCCAAGCATTTGCTATAAGTAGAAACTTAAATTAGATTTCACAGGACACTGTTTCCAAATAAATACTTAGGTTTACTGCTTCAGCTATAAACTCAATATTCCTTAATGCTGGACAAATCCATAGACATGGCTTGAAGAAACTGTTTATAACGTAGAAATCAAAACTGTATGTTGTTTGGCAAAGGAAGGAAGATATTAATGACAAAACTCATTTGATCCTTATCAAAGTATAACACTGAGGACAGAATATTTCTCTCTACCTTTGACAAGATAACCTCAATCTGGATAGAGGTGGGTTTCTTCCCATGCTGCTGTTACTAGTGCTATGCCAAGTCCTGCACTTGGGTCACAGCAACCCCATGCAGAACTACAGGCTGGGGGAGAGTGGCTGGAAAGCAACCCAGTGGAGAAGGACCTGGGGCTGCTGCTTGGCAGCAGCTGAAGACGAGCCACCAGTCTGTCCAAGTGGCCAAGAGGGCCAATGGCATCCTGGCCTGTATCAGGAAAAGTGTGGCCAGCAGGAGCAAGGAAGTCATTCTTCCTCCATACTCAGCACTGGTGAGGCCACACCTCAACTGCTGTGTCCAGTTCTGGGTCCCTGACTCAGGAAGGACATTGAGGGGCTGGAGCAAGTCCAGAGATGGGAAATGAAGCTGTTTAAGTGTCTGGAGCACAAGTGTTATCAGGAGTGACTGAGGGAGCTGGGGTTGTNAGTGTCTGGAGCACAAGTGTTATCAGGAGTGACTGAGGGAGCTGGGGTTGTTTACCCTGGAGAAAAGGGGGCTTGGGAGAGACCTCATGGCTCTCTACAAGTACCTGAAAGGAGGGTGTAGTGATGTGGATGTCAGCCTTTTCTACCAGGTAACAAGGTGACAGGATGAGAGAAAATGGTTTCAATTTGAATCAGGGGAGGATTAGAACAGATATAACGGAAAATTTCTTCACTGAATGGGTGGTTAAGCATTGGAACAGGCTGTCCAGGGAAGTGATAGAATCACCATTCCTGCAAGGGTTCAAAAAACTGTAGACTTGGAAACCTGGTCCAGTGGTGAGGATGGCAATGCTGGGTTAATTTTGGACTTTTGATGATATTAAAGGGTTTTTTTCAACCTAAACAATTCTATGTAGCTGTCAGGAGAAAATCTCATACTATTTTGATCTGACATTTTGTTCTGGTTCAAAATTAAGCAGTTTGTTTTAAAAAACACATTCATGATTCCAGCCCACTGACATTCTTCAGAAGCTGAAAGTTTAGGCATGTGTCTTTGAAATATTGACCATAGTCGTATTATATTTACAGTTCCATTTGATAATTGTTTAATAGATCACTGTATTTCTTAGTTTAACAGCCAAGAAAGTTAAAGAGTGTCAGAAAGTTAAAGAGAAAAAAAGTCCCATTGTAACCTTTATTTCTTACAATTTTCAAATACCAACTATTCTGAATATTTGAAATTATTCCTATTAACATGCTTTACAGACACAGTGAAGCACACAAAAACTACAGTAACTCTCCTAAACACCTTAAAATTTCAAAAATCTAAACCAGATTCCTGTTGCTGAAAATGTGTGAATGTGATTATTGTTAGCTCATGAAATTAAGTGAAAACCACTGTGTGCCCAGAAATCTGTAGCTAAGGTTCTCATCCCTCTTTTAGGATATAGAAAACAGTCAAATCCTACCTTTGAGGGAAGAATAGTAATGTCTTTTCTTCTACTCAGTGAAGAAGATAAAATCAAATCTGTTTTGCATTAAGTAGTTTTTATCTACAGTTGGGATATTTCATGTGAAATGCAAAGCCCCCAGTGAACACAAAAGGTTTTCTAAGCTTTAATCTGATACTTCTTGGTCTTAACCTTTTTGCTTTTGTATCTTCATCTCCAATAATTCCAAGAAATGTATTTAGTTTGTCTAACATTTCTATTCCAAATGGGACAGATATCCGGTATTTTAGTACTAATTTATGTATCATGAAAAATTGTGTGGTTTTGCTCTTTTTTAATATTGGGACAATATCTGTATAACATCTGTAGCTACTGGACAGTTTTTCAATTTTCATCTTTGAATATGACAGGATCTAATTTTCAAATGCAGGCTGTGCCATGACTAACAATGTCTTTTAACACTTTACTATTATAGCATTAGCGTTACTGTAATGAATACTTTAGAAATGAAAATTTTCTTCTTTACTATCTGAATGGTAGGGCTTTGCCTTTTTAGACATTTCATCTCCACTTCTGGGTTCATGTTGCTGTGTCAGCTGTCACAGCGGCATCTGAAAATTTTTCTCATACAGTAGAACTCAAGTTTTTATTCTATTTTTAACACATATTTCTCACACAAACATGGAAAAGTCTGAATTGAGGCTCAACTTATCCAGATTTCTTCATATGACAGTGGATATTAATTGATTCATATAGAAGTATTTAAACAGTCATTATTCCCTGGTATGACTTTCAAGCTTCTGCCAATCCCTAGCCCAAAAACTTCCAAGACAGAAATTAGACTAATCCCTTTTTAAAGTCATCTATGATTCTGGCCTCCATGACATCATCTGGCAATGTGTCACAATTTAATTAGGTCATAACATTTTAACCAGACATGCTATTTCTTTGGCTTAAAATTTCATTAGTTTCATTACCTGTCTTTCCCCTTTGAAAAAATGCATACAAGGAATTTCAGAATGTGGATTTGTTTGCTAAAAAGGTACACTCAAGTTGTGCATGGTATAATTTACACTAACCTCATGCATGTCCTTTTCCTCTTCTAACCTTACCCTTGCTTGCTTACGGTCATGGATGACCTATGGAACAGAAATCTAAAACAAAAAATTTCAACAGAATTAGAAATCATCAGAAGTGGTCTCACAACTGTACAAAAAGTCAGAAAGAAGAAAAATGAGGAAGTGAATCAGCCATGTCTGTGCTTGAGATGAACGGCACCACCGCCACTATGGGGCTTTACTCTGAATAGGACTCAGTGTGGATATTCCCAAAAAGGGGCAAAAAGCACTAACACTATACTAATGACCAATACAAGCTTATTCCCACTGCCCTGCTGGCTATGACAGGGAATGAGGTTAGAGAACCAATCTTCATTTCTGCAATATAATCTTTGTAGTTGTTCCTTAATATACAGAGAAACAATGACAGCATAGGCTTCTGAAAGAGTCACAGAATAAGCAACTGCACAGAGGTATAAAAACATGTCTCCTTGCTGTGGGAAACACTATGCAAAGAAAATGAAAACTGTAAATGTTGACTTGCTAACCCCAACAAACTGGTATAAAATCACTCTCTGGACTGAAAAAGAAGCCTAGAATTAAACTGAGTAGTCAAAGAAATTTGGATAGGAGCTTATCCAGAAAAGAGCATCCCTGCACTTTTGCAGAAGCCTAATTAAAATGAGCACAGATAACAAATTCTGTCTGTTTGCAGTTGTCTGTAGTAGTCTACAAAATCTCCATTGAGGAGGCAGCCTCTAATATGTCTCATGTCTCACAAAGTGATTTCTCATTTTATTTTCTATCTTTTGCTTTCATTTCAGTACTTGATGCATAAAAGGTAGAGAAATTGGCCAGTGCTGCACTACACTTCTAAGGGAGATGTGTTTCCTAGGGCTCTCTTCTGATTCTCACAAGAAGCACACAGTGTTCATCATTCCTCATATTCTGCTGCTACAGGGAATTGTCTAGCTCCACGAACACTGAAGCTGTCCATAAAACAGCTGTAAGATTTTATTAGATTGCCCCTCAACTTTCTTTTCACCAAATTTTAAACAGCCGGCTCCCTCAACCTCACTCACCCAGTCATCTCCTCCAAGTTCCTCACCTGTCTTATGGAATGCACAAAAAGGCTGAGATCACCATTTTCACTTCTTTTGTGATAAATATAATGACCTGAGCCTAACGTTGATTGACACTGATATTTTAAAATTTTGCACAAAATGCAGCATTAAGATGTGGATGGGATTTCTAAGAAACCCTACTTTAAAACTGCCCTCTTGGAGATCCTTTCAAGAAGTAAAATTGACTGCAAATCTGAGGCAAAATCAGTATCTTCCTGTATCATCACTTTCTTTACATGGAATCTTTCCCTAAACACTTCCGAAAAGAAACAGTATTGCAATTTCTTTATGTTACCACTCACTCAAAGTATGAAAATCAGACATATTTCATCACTTCATTAATTGTCAATGACTTAGCTTTTCTTCCTTTTGACCTTCTAATTCTCTTTATGCTGTCCTGTATCATCTCCTTCCCTCTCATTTCACCACATTTGACAAAGTTCGCTCCCTCTTAACTCACTAACAGTTCCTCCACTTAGAATGAATGAATCTCTAAAAACCCACATAAACAGGAAGCAAAAATTAGGAACGGATTGAACCCTTTCTCACAAATATTTATTTGGAATTTCAGAACAAATGCATCTTGTACAATAATGCAGTAGTTCTGGTTTGAGGTGGTGGCAAGTCTTAACAGTACCACCAGATTTTCTGGGTTTTTTTTGTTTTGTTTTTGTTTTTAGAGCACAGACATTTTCTAACATTTCTTCTCCCCCAAATATTCAAGCTAAAGGAAGAATGCTTGTATAGAGGTGTATCAAATGAGAAACACATTTGTTTCAATTTAGCTAATCTCAAGCTAAATTAGTCAGTCTACATTCCATTGCTGTTCTGATATTAATAATTTTAATTTAATTAAAACTGATATGAAAAAACAACATATGCGGGTTACATATCTACTAATTTTCACATCTTTACCATGTGAAATTCTATTTTAGAATAAATTAGTATGAAGGTTTGTACATATTTTCATTTAGTGACTGCTTTAGCATTCTACTTTTAAAATAATTTACCGCAAACAATCAAAACCATGAAGAAGACATATTTAATATTGTTAACCTTAGGATCATGATAACCTTTGTTCTGATGTTGAGATTGTAGGTACAACTTTTTGAAAATAAAACTGGGATTTTTTTCTTTTTAAATTGCAGTGACAGAAGTAAGAATAGTCATGGAAGAGGAAATTACAACATACAGGGGCTTCTGCTCAGCTCAGGAAAAAAATTCAATTTTTACCTAGCATTTGTTCTTACAAACTACAGAAACATGGAAAACACAAAAGCTATGCATAATTTTATTACACTTATTTTAAGTTTCAATTTGAGAAAAAATAAATTCTTTTATCTGCTTATTTTTATCAGGAATACTGGTTTCAGGAACATCATTTTCAACCAGGAGTATAAGAGAGGGCAGGCTTCTCTGACCCACTAACAATTCTGTGGTTCTTTTGTGTTTAGTAGAAAGTGTGGGTTTGGGACAGATTTGACGATGATTCCACTCATACTTTTTCCATTCACACACCTATCATCTTTAACTCTCTCCTAGGCCTAATTTCAAATCTCACTCAAGAGATATTATTTATGTTTTGCATTCCATGTCTTATGTGTGCTGTGTGCTGAACCTAAGGTGGATGAGAAAGGCAGTTGGTAGCCTTTTAAAATATTTAAAATATTTAAATTATATCTATTTTGCAAGAGCTAATCCACAGAAACAGACAATATTTGTTATGCTTGTCTTTTTTATCACTTCACATGCATTCAGACATTCCAGAAATAGTAATATACTAGTGATCATGTGTACATTTAGAGGTGGTCCTTAGGGATATGGTTTAGAGGTGGATTTGGCAACGCTGGGTTGATGGTTGGACTCAATGACCATTAAGGACTTTTCCAATCTAAACAGTTCCCTGATTCTATAATTATATTAGCCTGCCTCTTCTAAAAAAAAAAAAAAAAAAATTAAAAAAAAATCAGATTATTTCTATACATTCAAATCAACATTTAGAATAATTATTCTCAAAATATGCAACATCTTTTTAGGTTTTATTAAAGAATTTTGACTTAAGTTTCTAGACTTGTTATACTAAATTCACATATGTTGAGTAATACGTAGCAAGCGATAATACGTAGCAAGCGATTCTGTTCCTTGGGGAAAAGTTTTACAAATTAATTTGTTGAAATATTTTCAATTCCAAAATTTCTAGGATAATTACAATTTTTTCCGAACACTCTGTCCTGTGTTATTTCATTTTTATCTGCATATTGTGAAAATTTAATCATTTCAATATTTTTTTTCATTCACAAAATCCAAGACCTTTCTGTTTTTGAAAGGAAAGATTAAATTCCCCTAAACTTGCTTACTTCCAGGATCTTTGGCCAAAGTTTCTGCCCATCCTACCAAATATAGCAACAATAATCATCATATCCTGCTGTGTATCAATACATTGTTCCAAGGCTTTTGGAAATACCACTTAATCAGAGTGTCAAATTATTTTGTCCTTTTAAAAGCATTTTATTTGTTTCACTAAAATATTTCACACTAGGACGACAGGCTGTAAGATCTGTAGAAAATTACTCTTGTAATGAAGACTAGATAGAAAGTAGCTGTGCAATTTAAAACTATTTCTCTCTTAAGATTTACAAACATTCCATAAGGGGACAAAAGTAGAAAAAATACAGGAACATTGAGATCTGATAGGTTTGAAAACTTATCAGAAATTCATGGAATAAAGCCTTCAAAATATAACCTTCAGCTTGGGAAATCCCTGAGCTGTGGACTGCCACATGCCAGAAAGTTTCATTTTATGCTTGATCTGTTCTTATTTTTCCTAGTCATTTTTGACTGACCACGACTAGAGACAGTGTATCAGACTAGGAGGTGCTTTGATCAAACTCAATACAGTCTGGTGTTAAAAAAACATTTTGAGAAGATTGAGATTAAACAAAAACAAAAAGAAAACCCAAACCCCCACTTTATTTTGCATATATTTAAACACCCTATCAATTTACGTTAAAAATTACCAAGATAAAATTGTACACCCTAAGTTCCTACTAACTGTTGCTTCAGGAAACAACACTATTTAACTGAGAGGCTTATTTTTCCATTTTCTGTGATGGCAACAGAAGTCTCTTCTATTACCAGGGGTCAGGAGTAGGGGGTACTAGTGATGTCATAACAAGAGGCTATTTGTTAATATTTTACCACTAGGAGTAAATCTGAAAGCAAACAGTGTTGCCTTACTGTGACTGATGATAGATTGCACTTCAAAAATCAACTAGGCAAACAAAGCTTTTCAAGACAGAATTAATATTATTAGTATCTTAAAAGTTTTACTTTTTCTTCCTGAGCCATATTTAGCCCTTTTGTTTTTTAGGTATTAGATGGATGGAAGTATATTTTAGGAAGGTGTCACTTCACTGCTAACTCCCTTAACCCCACTTTCCCTCGCCCCAGACAGATACATGTGTAAGGACAGGGTTAATCTCCGACAAATTTTCTAGCATTTACTGTGCAATTTCAAGTCGTGAAATAGTTCACATGAAAATGAAGTGTAATATGTGTCCATTCTAAAATCTATACTGACTGATAAAAAGAATCAAATGCAGTTGTCTTCTCCCAACTGGAAAACAACATTCACCGCATTACAGTTTTATTTATTTGGTACCTTTCAACTCCAGTTCTCAATTTTTAAAGCACTGTCTCAAATCTAATGACACGTCACAGTAAAAAAAACACAGGATATCTAGACTGACATTCAGATCAGTTTGCTGTTTTCAAGTCTGTTACTAGTACACCTGATGTGTTAACGGATGGGAAGAGGATAAAAAAATATAGCCAATTTTGTTCTTGCTTGCCATTTTTAAGTAACTTTAAAAACCTGAGTGTAAGTTAGCTTAGCTGTTAGGGAAAGCATCATTTTTCCTCCTTTGAACATCTACTGACTAATCTTCCAGTCAGGAACTCTTTTCCAAATAAACCGAAGACCTCTTTTCAGTTTAGCTGTAAGTGCTAGCAATATCTGAGAAAGAGGATTTTTTTTTCTTCATAGTTGTTTATAAAGCATATAAATAGTTAATAATTTTGGTTTTGGGAAGGGGGCACACAGAAGGCTCGAAGCTCAGAGAACAGCCTGAAAAACAAAGCACCCTCTAAAACTGCCCAACTCTTCTGCTATTAGCAATTCTCTCAGATTGGCCACTTTCACATCACTTTAAGAACTCTGTGCACTTGTCCTGCTTAATCCTACTGATCTAGAATTGTCAAATATGGGAAAACAATTGACTGCATTCATGAATGCACCATTTCAGGCGTGATCCATCTATGGTGCTCTTCCCTTCTCCCTCTGGCAGGAAATGGTTCAGAATAGTAGTCCATTCCCTCACTGTAGGAGAAGAAAAGTTGGTATGTATCACATACCCCTCCTGACTCCTAACCAAACACAGTCATGCCAGAAGAGTTTCCTGATACTGTCTCAGCAATATCAGCTATATAGCTTGCTTTGTGAGAGCTGATTTTATGAAACTATTCCAAATACCTGTTTGGTAAGTTAGTTTGTTGCACTATCACCAGCAGTACAGTTGCATTAACATGGGCAAAGAACCCAAACTGAAGCAGTTAACACCCTAAGAAATTATGTAAATCCTTCTTCAAAAACCAACAATGAAGTTTTCATTAGGTCACCTACCAAGGGTAATACCTGAATTGTGACTATTCCACACAAGAAATTAGGACAAAGGAGTCTTCCAACAGTAAAAAAGAAACCTTTTATTAAGCTTCAAGATGGGACTGCAATGCTGAGTCTACTTTCTTAATAAGTTAACAGAGGGTTAATAAAACCATGCTGTCACCCATTAAAACTGCAAAACAGTCCCAGCTTGATGCTGCAGTTTTTAAATTTCAGCCCTCTCATGCTCATACCTTTATTAGGAAATCTAATTAGTTTTATGTGTTGGAAGCCTTGCTAACAGAAATCTTC
>VYZT01005510.1:0-33516 GCA_013400735.1 Pomatostomus ruficeps
GTTATAGTAGTATTTTGGGATCTGGATGCAAACTCGAGCACTTTCTCAAGTACTTGATAGGAGTTCCTTATTTTCTTGCAACTTAGCCTCTGAAATACATTAAATACATTGATAGCATCTTATAAAATTAATTGAGTGATCTTTGTGGAATATTCCTTTGAATTAATATACAGTGGAGAACTCAAACTGTAAGTGAACAGTTCTGTCTTTAGTGCAGAAGCTCGAAGGATGAGCTGTAAACAATACACGGTAATGCATCTTCACTGAGGATAGAAAGCATTTTTAACACTGTAATTGCTCATTCAGTGCCACTATTTTCTGTGTGTCCTGACTGAAGCAGGAGTTCTGTGGAAAGTGCAATATGCAGTCAGAAATTTGAAATCTGTGTTAGTAAACACAGGGGGAATTAAAGTTGACCAGATCATCTGACTGAAGTTGACTCACATCCACCCACCATGCTTTACAGGGAAAGCAAACATATGCTTCTTTGAACTCATGAATATATAAATATCTTTAGTGTTCTCTTATATAATTGGTTCCAAAATCTGCCAACAAGTGTACTAAAATTCTTTACTCCTTTAGCACATTTAATGAATGGAGCAACAAAGATTCTCTTCATGGATGACCAAAGTTTATAGTCAGAATTCTGAATTATCTCAGTGTCCTCTCAAATGACAAATCTTCAATCTTACACGAGTTTGATTCATTTCAGAATCACACTTGGTTTTCGGTTTTTTTGCAGACATACAATATTGACAAGTATGACAGGATTTCCTCTCGTGCCTCTTTCAATAGATGGATTCTGCTTTTAACAGAAATTCTTAATTACTAAATGCATGTATTTGCAAATTTTATTATCAGGATTCTTTTCTTCTCTATTATTTTCTTGAAAAATTTTCTTTCCACCTTCTATGACATCCTTATTATCTTTCATATTATGTTAGTACTGTAGTACTTCCTCTTTGTGTACAGGTCACTCCTGAAAGACCAATAAGTAGGTTATTTCATACTAAGCAGTTTAAAAGAAAATCCTCATCTTGTCTATATGAACCAATAATTTCTAATATGGACCTCTTCAAAATGTCTTAGTGAAATCCAAATATGTCATATTTATCCCAATTCCTTATCGAGATTAAAAAAATTCAATAATTTTGTAAAAAAAACCCCAGAAAATTATTGGATGTCTTGCACAATCTATTTTCTGTAAATTCAGATTTTATCTGATCCTTTATCTATCTAATGCTGAAAAAAACCCCCCAAACAAACCAAAATGCAACAGCACAAAACCCCTAAAAATACCATTCTCACTATTTTAAACCTTACTGAGAATCTTACTTGAATCCTAATACAATTTATTTGACACTTTTTCCTGCTACTTTAATGCATGTGTATGTGTCTTTAATGTGCTGGTAAGTTCCATCACAGTCCCTTCTGTTTACATCTGGTTTTCTTTCATAAAATTATAATCTATTCATTGTCTATTTATACTGCATACTTTTCCTTGAAAGTAACCTTGACAAAAAGAAAACAAAACAAAAAAAAAAAAAAGACATGGTTCTGGTGAGTTCTATGTCTGGCTGCTTTGCTGAGTCTAGTGTTGGCTTGATTTCATCAACTCGAATGTTTTGGTAGCAGTTGTCTAAGGGTCAACTTGCTGTAGGGCTGTCCTGTACTTTAGGTGGCATTTAATTTTCAGTTGTATAAAAATGTTCCGCCTCTTACATGGTGTTTCACAAATGCCTTATGACATCCATCCTCAGTGTCTTTTATGGCAAAGCAATGCCTGGCTCCCCTATGTCTTTATTTATTAGACTGTAAAATATATGCAGTGCATTCTATCCTCTATCTGTGTTTTGCATGTTCATAAATACAGAACATTTATTTCATATTTCTCTGCAAGTCAGGTTTAAATCTTATTCTGTCATTTATACTTTGATAAACATAATTGCAGATGCACTCATGCCACATTTCCTCACCCTCTTTTCACTTATTCCAACAATTCACAGTACTTGCTTTCTTGTTTTAGAGTATATTTGTAAGATATAGTCTTTCTACTACCCTGCCTCATTTAATCACTCTACTGTTTTTATATATCACATATTAGCTGTGATAGCAATGTCTTTCTGTGAAAATTATGTATGGATTGGCCCCTCAGTTGGAGAGGCTACAATATAAAAATATGTTTTTATGTGCAAAATTCTATAAACCAGAATGTCACTTCCTTTTCTTTTTGTAACAAATCACTATTAGAAGGTCAAATTTGTATCTTTGTTGTCATTTCCAGAAATAAAACTGTCTAGACTTTTACCATCTACTTTAAAGTAGCTATATAATGGAGAGGATTTCTTTTCCTCTTCACAGAAAAAAAATGGTAGAAAAGAATTCTCAGCTATACTTTTGAAAGTTTTACTCATTTACTTGCAGACATCTAGAAATCAAGCCCTTTATTTCTTTGTCAAGCCTTGAATTGTATAGAACACATGTAGGTGTTTTGCAATGAAATACTAAATCAAAAGGTTAGCTCTGATTCTCTCTTTATTAGTAATTAATTTTATAGTACTGGAAAAAGCTGGATCACTCGGTATCTATTAAAGCTTCAAATTGCTGCAGTGGCTTAATGTACTAGAAGCCCACAATATTTTGTTGCCATCTCTCTTCAAGAGTTTACTTGCAATAAAATAGACATGAAGTATGCAGATGTTCAGCATTTCCAGTGTAAAGTCCAGCAGTTTAGGATAGACTTTTCCCAACAGTGAGTTGAGCTAGACAGCTGGATACTGCTGTTGAAAACTGTTTACAAACTTCATTCCTCAAATATGCATGCATGGGATCACATAATGACAGCTGGATGTCTGCATTTGCATGCAGGTACTGTACTTTGAGCTTATTCCTTACCTAAAGTAACAGTACATTGATTTAGATCTCTTTTACTGAGATTTAAGTAATTGTAAGAGAGGCTCAAGGGGGCTCACATAATTACCATAGATCAGCCAATGGGCAGTAATTTACTGAACCACTACAGCTTGATTGGAGTGGGCATGAAAGCTCTGCTTCCTTATCTGAAAACCAGAGATAACGTTCCCGCTCAGTGCTCATGAGGACACTGGGAGGATTAAAGTTTGCACACTGTTTCAAAATGTAAACTACTATATAGAATGAATCTAGCACTAAATGATGCCACCCTTTGGAAAAGATAAGTGAACATGTTCAGTATGCCAAAGAAAGCAAAGCAGTCATGCGCAACATGAATATTTCCTCTCCAAGATGTGAAAGTGTGCTGTGGATCTCTAAATACTAGAAAGTTGATAGAAGGGTCAAATATCTACAGTGTGAGAAAATAAGCTAGAGACACATTACAGTAATGTCTTTTGTCTAATTAGGTATGTGTATCTTTAATGTGCTGGTGTGTGCATATGTATGCAGTTGTATAAAGTTTCTTATGAATTTTTTGTTGAAAAATTATCTGACAGACAGCTTGATATGGCTGTGGAAGTGAACTTAACTCCACAGTCATTCTTTGAACAGCAGGATTTATTTGTCATTTATCAAAGTTTAATATATGCAGTCTGCCTCGCAAAGAGCAATAGTGAAGAAAGGGAAGTGAGGAAAAAGGGTAGAGTGAAGCAGACCACAGCTTATGCTTTTGAAATTGTCCCAGCCTTACTCTGCTTGCTCTGTTAAAAAAAAAGATGATCAAAGGACTGAAAGTGCAACATCCTTTGAGAGTTGCCAGGCAAGCGCTACGTGATGACTGGCTTTTGTGCAGCTCAAGCAGCAGTCTGTTCTGTGCACTATCTGGACTCTCATTATCGCTCATCTGTCAAACCTGCTGCTGTGAAAAGAGCTGGGGTGAAGGTCAACTTGTAAAGTAGCAGTAGTAGAAACAGACATGTACTCCACTCTTTGGTGAGTTAACTGTCAGTTCTTTTTCTCTAATGCAGTTAATCCCCTCTCCAGGACTAAATTGATGATGAGTGTTGTTTTCTTCCTTTGCACTCTGACCTGTCCGCAGGAGGTGCTAAAAGAAGCCTTTTATTCCAAATGACTCCAGGAACCTGGAAACCTGTGACTGAGGGATTGATGTTATTTGTCCTTTTGGGAATATCAGAAGAGTCAGGTGCACAGCAAATTTTTTTCAAGATTTAAGCAAAAAACAATAATCCAGTAAAGATGTATCTGGTGCTTGTCACAGTTTGCCAAGGTAGCCACACATGCTGGCATTAAAATCATACTGTCACACTGCAGATAGAAAGAACTCAGTATATCAACTAATCAGTTCCCATGTGCAAGGTTAAAATATTTTCCACAGAGTTTATCCCACTACTGTCTGATCAAAATGCTACTCTGTCCTGCTGGAAGATGCCTGGAAGTAAATCTGCTGCAAGATAGTGAGCGTCACCTAAATTTTGTCATTAAAGCCCTATTCTTGCCCTCTCACTGAGATCCATAAGGGTAAATAAATATCTTTTTGAAGCCTCCTGCAGATTCTTAGCCAAAGACTAAAATATCATCAGTAGTCTGGATCCTGACTTTTCCATAATAATTCTTTATAGGTTTGGAGTTTTTTGGTTTGATTTTGTTTTGTTATTTTTTTAATGTAAATAATTGAAGTTTAAATATCCATGGAATATTCTTTTTAAAGTTATTTATATAGTTAGACTGATAACTTCTGTTGCATGTATTATGGTTTGTGGGAAAAATATATATTACCTATTGACAGCTGAGTATTGCTGCCAAAAAATATTATAATCACTTTAAAACTGGAAAAGTCTTTAAATTTCTGGAGAAACCCAGAGTACGTTTGATTCTCAAATGCTCCCTTGGGACATCGCAAGTTGAGCCAAGAAATCCCTGTTAGTATTATCTGCTACAGTGATCTTGTTGCTGAGTTTCTCAAACAATTTTCACCTGAATTTTTTGTCACAGATGCAATGCTTATTCAGTGATACAAAATGACTTACCAACTTTATTTTGATGTTACAACATTGTTCAAGACAATGTTATGCAAATAAGGGGTCTTACTTTATCAGTACCTGAATCCCTCATGGAGGCAGCATCTACCCTGTTCCCTTTCTTTTAGCCATTAGTCATTTCAGGTTCTGAGCCTGATCATGGCCTGGCAGTGGGCATAGGTGCTATTCCAGTTGGAGTAGAGAAATGGGAATCCCTATTCTCCCAGGAATACTGTCGCAGATCCCTGGCACCATCACCGATCCCTGAAGCCACCTGTGTCAGGCTGGAACTAGCTGGGAGCTGAGACTCAGTCATTATTAGGACTCAGAATTGGTGGTTGAGGTGAAATACCCTTTTTAAAAAAAAGTGTTGTAAGAAACCAGATTCCTTCACGCTAACACATTACATAAAGTTATCCTGATGTCAACTAGAATCTGTCTGAAAAGATTTCTTGGACTCAGGACAGATTTTGTGAGCAAAAGTCCACAGACAAATTGCCCTGAAGAAAGTTGTTGCTAAGTGCTTTCACTTAGGACATAGAAAATAAAGCATTAAGTCCCTTGTCCCTCAGGCACAGATTAGAAACTAAAATTTCATGCATGCTCTGAGTATCAGCTCCTCTGAAATTGGCCATCTCTCCCAAAACTCTTGAAAGGCTGTTTTGTTCACATCAGGAACTGAAAACAAAGGTCAGAACTCTGACATTTATCATAAGATGGAGACCTTGTTATCCATTCAGCCATATGCAATACTTCAGAGAAAAGAGACAGCAAGCGTTCATCTTTATTTTTTATATATAAATTGAGAATGAGATACATTAAAGAACTATTTTACTAGATCCTTCCATGGGCTTTGGAGTGGTCAAGAGATACAATTAATGTTGTCTGGAACTGAGGTAATAAAATCACTTTATGATTTATTTTATATAAGCAAAGATTTCTGCTATCACAGCTAGCTCTTTCTGAGGAACTGGAGTATATAACACGTTCTGGCAAATTCTTGAGATAGAATAAAACCATGTGGCTCCTTCAGATTTAATTTTAAGCAGAGTTGAGCTGCTTTTTACCAAGGCAGCAGCTGCAGCCTGTGCCTGAAGAGTCCCATTGGTTTTGTTTGGGTATTTGCTCTGTCACTAAATTGGGGTGTGATGAGCTATTACAGACTTTGTTTTGTCAGCAGACAATGATGATAGCAAAGTTAGACTGAGCAAATAGCCTTGTGTTAGAACTTTAGGGGACAGCTTCATTAATTCCCCAGGGTAGCCTGAAAAGTTGAGCCCCTCTACAGGTGAACTTGGATGCCCATGAAACAAAAACGTAACACAAATTAATTCAAACCTATCTGATCTTTTCCTCATCCCACTGAAAGAACTGGGTGCTTTTTTATTTCAATATTTTGTCCTGAAGATTCCTCTTCCTGAAAGAATAATGAGGAATCGTGGGTGTGGTATTTTGAAGTCTAGCACTATCCCTGTTTGTGCATCACAGTTATAGCTACTGTCAGACATCTGCCTCAGCAAATTATCTCAAGGATTGATGGTTAAAAATTAGACTTTTGCTGTTGTATAAGGTGTTTACCTAACTGAATAATGACAGCCATCTTTGTGAAGGCAGTCCAAGTACAAAATGCATCTATCTGTGTGAAAAGCAATTAATGAACACAAGAAATAATTAGAGATATTTCGGTCTAAAGCAAAAATTGACAGTTAGCATCACTTTTCTGAGTGAGTGTTCTTCTGATGTTCCTTTGCTTTTTCTTTTAAAATAAAGTCATGGGAGGAGGAATGTTAATTAAAGACCATAAATTATATTCTAGTAAGAGTGAAAAATCTACTTAAATTCCTATAGCCCTAATTTTAGAAATATGAATAAATCTGCATTGCCTCTAAGTATTAGCTTTCTTTTAAGTGTTTTCATTTCTTTATCTTCAGTAGAGTTTTAATTTCTTCAGGATTTTATGGAGAGATAGAGTGCCATTAAAGGGCAGATCTGATAAAAATTTAATAAAATATGAAACCAAAAATAACTTTTTTTGTTTTATTGAAAATAAACACATATGAAAAGGTGATGTGGTAATAGTCAAAGTCTAAAATAAATAATAAGAGGCAGCTGAACTTCACCAGTTTACCATCCACATGTTTCTTTTTTAGCTATATGAATCTCCCATATATCTACAAAAATAAAGCTGCAGCTTTGAATGCAGTGAACTATCCTACCATGTAGTTGCAGCACCGCCAAGGGTATGCAAAGCCTTGGCAATCTGATGGGAGTTGTTTCCTGATATCAGTTGTTGCACTTTTATTCTGAAGTTTGGTATGACAGTGTTAAAGGATTTAAAGAGGTGTTTGTCACCACAGGCAAGTCCTCCAAGTGCTAAAATATCAGGTGACAGTAAAGTATTCTTACACATGAAATATGTTATTTTGGTCTTCCTTAAAGGGTAGTTGCAGAAGAAAGGGTGGCACAGTAAGTTTTTGATAAAACATTACACAAAATGGTTTAAAATGGCTAGATTTTGAAACAGACTGTAGCTGTGTCTGGTGCCTTAAACATCTGGGCATTGAACCATTACTTGAGCCTCTGATCAATAGCACATGCTTCATATATATTTAAGCAAGTGTTTCTGTCGTTAAAAGTGGAAGTAGTAGGAAAAAAGTTTCAGTTCTTTAAGGGTTTTTTTTCTCCTTTTTCACTATATGTGAAAGTGTCAAAAAGAGAATGGCCACCCACAATAAATATACAATTATAATTTATATATATACTATTTCTTATATACTATAACAAATAGTTAAAGGCAGTTTTCAACAAGTTTGTGTGCAGCAGTCACTGCTGCCAACAAGTCATATGATTCAGTACAGAACCCTCTATATAAAAATATTAAAATTGAAGATTATATTGAAATCATGGACTGTTGTGGAGTGTTGTTGGCCAGGTTTCGGTTTTTCCTCATGGCCAGGCACTGCTGTCTCCCCCTGCCCCCCCTCCCCGGTATCTGGTTTCTCCCCCCTTGGAGGGCTCTGTATTTTGCAATCCTATGCAAAGCCCGCCAAATTCAAACCCAGCACCCCTACCTCATAGGATATTTGTATCCTCCCCTACCCCCTTGTGTTGGTATATATGTAACTGTAACACGCTGTGCCAGTGCTTCCCTGGCACGATCCTGGTTCCCAACTAAACCATCTGAGGAGCCCCTCCACTTGTCTCTCCTTCCTCGGCATGCCTGTACCATTGGTGGATTAGGTGAAACCCTGCTGGACCTTCACCAGCCCTCCCGTACCCCCGAAGCAGCCCGGCCAGCCCCTGGGACCGTGGGCAGATGCCTGGTGCCCCTGCCAGCGGCATCATGGCAACAGACTCTAATGTGTTAACTGTAGGTAAGCAATTATTTATAAAGAGAGAACCCATATTCATGGATTTGTCTCATCCCACTGATATAAATCAAGTGTGTTATCTCAGTTGCTCTCTCCCATCTGAATCTTTTCAGAGTAAAAGGAAGGTTCTGTATTTACAGAGAAATTATGTTTCTTACAATAATGGTATTGGAAATTTGTTTGATAATGCCCTTCTACATATTTGCATTCACCCATAAGAAAAGTGTAACTAACTCTACAGGCTGTTCATACTTTGATTTTTGTTGATATTATTAATAAAGCTGCCTGTTTATGGACAAATTCCACTATGTTTCTCATGTCTTCTGAATTGGTACCACAGTAGAGTAAAAATGGTCTAGATCAAATATGAATGAGTCATCAGAGTGTTGAAATATTGGAGTACAGAGATGAGACCAAAATAAAGAAATTAATAGAATTGAATGTAGACAGTATTTTAAAACAAATTTCAGGATTTTTTGTGACTTTATTGCAAATAAAAAATCTGTACTGTATTTTCAAAAAGACTAGTATAGTATTCTCTTGCTATTGTTTTTTTGTAACTGTTAAACCTACCAAACATGGAACATTTGTGTCATCACTTCTGCAGTTATAAATCACTGCTTTAATTCTGCTAAAAGAGTCAGTTTTCTAAAATGAAATGAAAGCAGCTTTCAGAAAACTTAGTCTTACAAAACTAAGACTGGAATTTTCTATCTCTACCCAGCCACAGATCATCATTAAACTCATAGGAATCAGAGAAAAAGTTCCTTTTTTTGTTTGTTGTCACCACTGTTGCTGATATATTGTTGAGGATCTCCTCATGATATCAATGTTTTTATCTGGGTGTCGTGTGTTACTTTTGTAGAACTATGTGGGCACAAAAGCATGAATCATGCTGACTTCAGGTCATCATTTGCCAAATGGAGCTAGACTTTGCCAGGAATTGTTGATTGGTGCGTGCAGTTATTGCTGCGTGAATAAAGCTGGGGTATTCACAGGCTGACTGACTAATGGGGAATATGCTCTGTCAAATAAAGGATATTTGATGGCAGCTGCACACAGAGTTGCATGAATAATGATATTTTTTGGTTCTGAGGCCAACCAAAACCATTTGTTTGAAAAATGTTGAAGTAAAACAGTAAAAGAAAAATTTAAAAGGTCTTTTTCCTGAACAAAAGTGTTTTCCATATGAAACACAGACCTGTGATTTGTTTGAAACCCATTCTTCCTCCCCCTTTTTGTTTTTCAGAACATTGATTTGCTGATAGATAGAAAGCACAGTTCTGCCTAGCAATGTTCAATGCCCATACAGCTAGAAGAGCCTTTATTTATTCAGAACATTAACTAACCACACACAGTAACAATAGATACTGCTAGATACAGCGCTTTTAAAGTTGGTGAAGAATTCAGATTTTTAAGCCAAGTTACTGAGGGTCTTTTTGCTAACTCAATGTTTATATACAATAGATTCCCCAGCAGCAGTCCCTGGATTCCTCTCTAATGAAATGTACATTCAACTTGATGTTTGATACACAGAGGCTGGCTTTGCTTGCCCAGTAGATCTATTTAGCCACCACAAGAAAATGCATTCACTAAAGCCTCTGTTATTTTTACAATAAATTGACTGAAAATAATTCACCCATCTATCTCTCACAGACTCCTTTGAGGCAAATATGAAGCCTACAGAGGACACCTATGATGACCAACTGCTTTTACAGTGCAGCTTGCCTGTCTTCAAGAGGTTATGATGAGGTTCTCTTTTATGTAGGCTGCCCTCTTCCACATCTTGATGACCTCTTCTTGCCATGTTGACTATATGAATCTTTCCTTATTCATACATTCACTCTTTTGAGCACGTTTTCAGTTTTCTTATCCCTGGTTATTACACAGTTCTGTCTAAATCCAAGCCACTTCTGTCTCCAACTCTCTGCCTCTAATCTTCAGTCAGGGAACTGAATTTCTCTCTTCCTCTAAAACACTGAGTTCCTTCCTCCTTTCTGATTTTTCCTTTAAAACATGTTTTTTGTGGTTTATGACACATTTTGTCCAGAATATTACTATATTTTATTTCAATTATATTTCATCAAAATAAACACCACTGCAGAAATATAGTTTACAAGGGGATGCAAATACCTTTTCAGCTTTTAGTAAAAATGTACGCAAAGTCAATTAAATTCTCCTTTTTATTTTTTTAATAGGTTCATAATATTTAGAAAATATAGATGTCAGAATGCTAATGGCATGTGTGTTCATATTCTTAATTTTAATCCCCTTGATTTTTTAAGTTTCTTTCAGAACTTGAAGTTGAAAATGTAAATAAACGTAAAATCTTGAGATGGTTTTCAGATATTTTTAGCATTCATTCAGCAGTTTAAAAGCATGTGGAAGGCCAAGTATGCAAATTTTTATGTCATAAAAGGACATACTTAACATTTAAATTTTGTTCTTTAAAAATTATTCTTTTTCTCAACTATCACATTAACAATGTCATCTAAAATAAAGCCCTGTCTTCGGGTACCACTTAACACATTTTATAAAATGGATCTTTTATCGATAAATTTTCTAAAGACAGCAGCAAATTTCTCTGACATGAATTAAGAGGATTTTCACGGGCTGAAGTTCACACAGATGCTGCTGTGTAATCAGTGGCACATGATGACTCGTGTGCACAAATAGCTCCATCATTTGAGACAGCTCTCCACTCCTTCATGGCTAATCTGATGCCAATGCAGCACTTAAGGTGAACTCCATCTGTTTCCAGAATTGATGGTTACTTTTATTTACAAGTAGCCAGCTAAATATCTGCAAGATATTTACACCACAACGTGTTTTGGAGTCTCATGGAGCCTGACCTCTCTAAACCTATCCTTGTGTCACTTTAAAGACCTAGAATTAACCCCAGCTGCTACAAGACACCTCCAGATATGCATCATCCTGGACAGTGAAAAAAGCAGCAATTAATGCTGCTACCAGTGCTATGAAAGCAAATTGACCAGGGCTGAGTCCTACTAGTGATGTAAACAGTCACTCTTTTGCTTCCACAGGACCACCAATGCAACAACCAAATGAATTTTTAGGATTTGGGATCTAAAGTGATGTTAATGCATGCATACTGTGTATGCATATTTAACTGAGATCTAACACACAAGTGTCCCTGCTAGTCCTCTGCAGGACCTAGATGAGAACATGCAGGAATTGGCTCTGAATTCCCTCAGTTTGGGAAGCAGGAAACAGCAATAATCTTAATGATATATTTTAATTAATCTTAATTAACAGTAATATTCTTAATTGTAAGAATATACTACAAACTCCATTGCAAATAGTTTTATAGAAATGTCACCTTAGGTCTCCCTAATTCATCCTTTACTTCTGTGCAACCTCCCTCTTCCTCATCTTGGTCAACATGAGGTCCTATTTTGTTTCCTACTCTTTGCAGCAACTCCTTTGGCCTAAATTATTTTTTCAGGTTCTGTGTGTGACTGCTGCTCTTTCCATAAAAACAGCATATTGTGTTTTATGAGGACTACTGACCTTCCATTTGGATTAAGGAAAATGGGGAAATAAGAGACAAATAAGCAAGCTCAACAAAGCACAGTGTTTTTCACTCATTCTGACAGCAGGTGTCTTGAGTCAGTCTGCCCTAAATAGAAGGAAGAATAAGATCTCTCCCACTTAAAGAGAAAGTAAAGGAGCAGAGAACAGCATGAACATCTCATATATATAATGTTAAAAAATTGTGAAAAGTTAAGTCTGTCAAGTTGTCCTGCCTTAGAGATGTATCCAACAGTATAGAAAGAAATGTTCAATGTGCAACCTGTAAATCTGAAATAGCTTGAGATGGGAAACCAGAGGGTGTTGAGGGGTGGGAACAAAAGAGAGAGGCCTATAGGTTATTCTAAAGAATGGAAAATTATCATGGAGAAGTGTATTCAAATGGAAAAATATATACATCACTTCCTTATGAGCGAGATCTTGGGGCAAAAAAGGAGTTTCATCTATACTCATTGATCACTAATTCTGAGATTTGAGAATGTCTTGATTTTTGTCACAACAAACTTGGTAAATCATGGGAAGCATGTGCAGGCTCTGGTTACTAAGCCAGGAGGATTTGACTGATAATGTTACTGTGGATTGTAGGACTAGAATTTAGGAGACTAAAGTCCAGTTCTTAATCTATTAAATTTAAAAAAAGCATTCTATGAAGTCAGAAGGACTACAGATCAAAAATGTATACAAGGCTCAGCAATTATTCAAATACAAGGTTTAAATCATACATAATTTTCATCCTAGCCTTCTAGGAATGGCTTCCATAACAAACTAAATAGACAGATTTGAAGGAGCTTGACACTTATCAGCAAGAAATATTTTGAAGTTAAAAAATACAGGGCTGAAATGGAATGGTCGAAACTTAAACTGATTTGACCTTGAAAGGGAAATGAAAACATGTAAAGCAGAACGAATAAAGGTGCTATGAAGAATTTATACATTGTTGATGGAATACTAAATAAAGACAGTTAAGTATCATCTAAATCTAAGTCCAAAACTGAATTAATACTTTCCTGTAGTTCTCTGTGAGAAATTTTAGAACACCCTAGATAGACATCATCACAGCAGACATTGCTCTGAGGCAGGTAGCTGCTTTTCTGGGTTAGTGAGGGACTTGCCAGTCCACATTACACAAAACCTTAATTTGTCAAATCAGCATCAACACCATATGACCAGAGGAACAGGAATGTGATGCTTATGTGTAAGAAACAGGAAGATGTGTTCGAAATAAACTACAAGCTCATACCTCTGAGTACATTAATAAAAAAGTCTTTGAAACCTGTTTTAGAGATTATAATAAAGCTATAGAATTAAAAGAATAAAGGGATATGGTGAACCACAAATTTTTTGAAAGTTTTGTATGATTTTTGCTAGATTTCTACTCTTGTGAAATACTGAGTTTTCCTGTTTTTAGAGAATAACGATACAACATAATTAATCTACTTCAGGTAAGTTTTTGATTCTGATACTGCATCAGAATTTACTTATTCTAAAGTAGACAGATAAACTGGACAAGAAATTGGTTCATGTGGAGAAAAAACTCTTACTTACCTTGAAAGAGGAATTACCAGGCTGGAGAAAGACAACTAAAGGGAGTTTCTCAAAGATCAGCCTTGACACTAGACTGATCTAAAATTTTCATTTATTATCTTGGCACATACAAAAATATTTTAACACCATTTTCTGATTACATAAAGTTATTACACTTTTTCAATGTAAAGGTGAGTTGGAGTAGACACAAAGAAAGGACTTGGAGGACCTTGAAAGTTTGAGCAATGGTAATGGGTTAAAGTACAGTAGTACAAAGTGCAAAATCATGCACTTGCAGACTAATGAAAAAAAGATCCTCTATGAATTGGAGGCTTATCAGTTGAAAATAACAAAGGAATAAAAAACATAACTGAGTTAATACAGAACAGAGAGAATATAGGCCATTATAAAATGTATCTGTGAAAAAAATGAACATCCTAATCTTAGGAAATAGAGTTTGAGGCATTTCTGAGAGAGATAAAGAATAACCTACCTAGAATATCATGTGTAAATAAGTCACTCATGTTCAAGAAAGCACAATTTAAACTGCTTTTAAAAAGGGGAGATCTGTAGGTAGATAGGAAACCTATCTTATATGACCAAAAGAATTTAAGAAGTTCACTTTAGTAAGTGAAAGGTAAAAAGCAATATGACTCATCTCCAGGAACAGAAAAAATATTACATGTGTATAAGATAGTCAATACATGATGGAAGCCTAAAATTAGAGCCATTAAAGGAATGACTTTCTAAAATATTCTTACAATATAAAAATATTTACTAGCTTAAAAATACAGCATACACATAAGTGGTTGAAAAGTCTTCATATCATAGAGATACATATAACAGCAGCGAACTGGATGCAGTGAGCAGTACTTTGAGTTTGTGTTGGTTGTCTATCAAGGAAAGCTTGGGAAATCATCTTACTAAGGGGAAACTGACTTTAGAAGAGACCAGAGTTGCTGAAGTCCTGCACAGATAGGCCATTTTAAGAACCTTGCAGTACAAAATTAATAGGTCTTGATTACTTACTCTAGTTCTCTGTGTAGGAGTGTCTTAAGTTTCTGAGAGCATGAGATCATAGAGAATAAATTCACAGAACCATTTGGGTTGTAAGGGACCTTTAAAGATCATCTAGTCCAACTCCTCTGCCACTGGCAGGGATATTTTTTCACTAGATCAAGTCCCTTCATTTCAATAAAATCATTCCAATAGGAGAAAGATCTCAAGAGATCAATGACATTTTCTGAGATGCAGAAAATATGACCAAATTGAAGCATTTAATTTAGTTGTTTCAGAAAACAGAATACTGACAAGAATCTGTTCTCCATTTTCCATGTTGGATAGCTTATGACAACATCATTTTAAGTATTCTTTACTGAAGTTTAGAATGTAATTTCTAATGGTAAAGGGAGTTGAATACTGGAAGAAATTAACCTAGAGTTTTGTAGAATGTCCTTTAATGGTATATCTTTAAGAAGAGGGGCAAAACCAACATCTGTCAGAAACAACTCAACTATAAAAAATCCTGGGATTAGACAAGGAAATGTAAGGAAGCACAAACCTGAACTTTTATGACTCTTCAGAACCCATATTACTTTCTTTACCTCGTCTTTCAGACTCTGAGATGCATGTTTTAAAAAACATTTTCATGTTAGTATTCTGCAGAGTAGATATTCCCAAATAAGATTAAAAGATATTTTTCTGAAAATTGATAATTTTCCATTGTGAAACACTTTGTCCTGTATTATGATAAGAACCAAATGACAAATGAAATAAATGTAAGCTTATTATAACATCCTATTTTATATAAGATTATTCTGTACAGCTGGGTGATACAATTTAAAATGGAAAACCTTAAATTTGTGGAAACATCACAAAAAGACAGCAACAGCAGGCTGTCTTTGTTCATTGAGATTGTCCATCTCATGTAATCTATCTCCTATCCCTTCTTCTGCTCATAATGTTATTGTTAAAGTTTTTCACTTATATCTTAAATCTTGAAAATGTATATGAAAGGTATAAACACTGAAGAGGTAATTACATGAGTTTCAAATTATTTAGAGGGACATTAATACAGAAGTTATTACTGGAGTAACAGTAGCTGCATGTATGCCCTTTCAAGGGTCTCTGAAAAAACACTGAATAATTATTTCGTCTCTAGAGATAAAGTAATTTTTGTCTTGCTTAACAAGAATTAAAAATATTTTGTTAATGTTCAATGTGGTCCTACTTTGTACTACAATTACCCAAGCTTTCTTTAAAAAAGAAATAAACGTTGATGAATTAAAGGCAGCAATTATCAATGTACATGGCACTTGATAGATTTTCAGACATGGTTTATTTTGTCTCTAAAACTGTACTGAGAAAAACAAATTCTTCAGTAAGTCAATCAATGCACTTACTCAATTGTCCCTGAACTTCACTGGAAGAACAAAATGCAATCATGGAAGTTACAGAATATATCTGATGATCTCAGCCTAGACTAAATCATTGTTTCTTATTATTTTCATACCTGAAATATATAACTTGGCATCTTCGGTTCATTATTCTTTATTATTCTAGTCCTCTGACTCCAGAGAGTACCATCCATTCACATATCTCTAAGAGGCTAATTTGTCTACGTGTGCTTTTGGCAAAATACTCCTAAACAGAAGAACAGATTCCTGGAAGTTGTTAATTGACATTGTATAGCTGGGGATATCGCTTATTGGGTAAAAAGTCTGAAATGGCTTGTCTATTTGATGTGTGAAGATCAAACTGTACAAAAGTGCTTATAGCTAATTAAAGTAAAGCAGCACTTTTCCTTTACAGAGATTTCTCTACTTCTCTCAATTTATTTTTTTTTTTAAGTTCAGTGCATTGAAATGAATAGAAAGACTCCCATTGTTGGGAGGAAGATTGTTCACAGCCTTGTCAATTGATATAATCTTTTTATTTCTCTTTCATTTTTGAAGTGTCAGTCCATGCAGACTATTTAGCCAGAGTATTTAACTTTTCAACATTTAATCTTTCTAATTTTTTATCCTTCTTTAAATTTTTCTTTCACTTGTTGAATTCAAAGCTTCATTCCCCTTAAAAAGCCTTGGATTGCACCAAACATCTTGTTTAACTTCCAGCCCAGTTTTCTAAATCTATTTGTTTTATTTGGTTTTCAGTTCCAAGTCTCTTACCTTTCTCCATACCATTTTTCTGGCATTTTCTTTTTTTTTCTTTTTTTTACCAAGGTTTTCTAACACTCCAAATTAGACTGCAAAATCCCCAATGCTGAAATTCTATTTAATCTTTTTTTTTGAAATATACTGTGCTTACCTGATGCTTGGTCCTGTGCGGTGATTTGGGTAGCCAGCCATTAGTGTTATAGCATTACAAACACTAAACTGGGTTCTTATTTTCTGTGAATGAAATTTATGTCAAGGGGTGAGCAGAACAGAAGGAGTCTCCAGAACAATCCATGAGCTACACAAGACTCTGAAGCCCTCACAAAGCAGCTAATAGGATGGCTAAACACTTACACAGCTGTTTTTCTTTGGCATAAATCTCCTTTTTACTTATACAAAGTTCTACAAATTATGTTTTTACTTTACCCTCAGCATAGATATATTAATGTAAATAATCACAACTACATGTATTTCAGTGTCAATGTAAATTACAAATATTCATCACAAAATTCCCTAAGAAGTAGCAAGGAGAATTCATTTAACCTTTGTTTACCTGTAAGATATTTCAATGCAAATTATGGCTAAAGCATAGAGTAACTCTTTGTATAGCACTCTAAGTCATAGTTTTCTAAAGAATTTCCAGTGTAAATAGTTCTAAATGCAATAGTTAAAATTTGTCAGTCAATAAATTGCAAGTTCATAATGCTGTTGTCATATTTTGTCTGGGTTTTTTGGTTGTTTTTGTTTTGGTTTGGTTTTTTGCTTTCAGCCTCATTTCAATAAATTATTACATTTACAACCTTCCTACAAGATATCTCTTTGAGTTAAATCTTACCATGTGGCAGATGATGCATGTTGGAAACCTCTCTGGAGCTTCAGTCCAATCAATCATGGAGCTAATGCAGAATGTGGGCTTTTTCTTAATGACAAGTGTGGCACACTACCCTCGTATGCACAGGTGCTCTGTAACTTGCACAGACAATCAGCAGGTTGCTCTGTGCAATTCAGGACATTGTTTTTAACTTCAGTAATTCTAAATCATTCCCACATGGAAGATAGGGATAGTACTGTCAACTCTTGTTTTTCCCTGGGAAGGTGATCTGAGTCATGAATTAATCACAGAATCAAGGCACTTGGCCTTGATGAACTTCATGAGGTTCACACAATCCCATCTCCCAAGCCTGTCAAGGTCCCTCTGGATGCATCCCTTCCCTGTGTTGTAAACCCCACATATCTTGATGTTGCAGACAACCTTGCTGAAGGTGAGCTCAATCCCTTTGTCCATGTTGATGACAAATATGTTAAACAGCATTTTCCCCAATACTGATCCCTGAGGAATGCCATCTGTCATTGATCTCCACTTGGACATCAGGCTGTTGATGGCAATCCTTTGAGGGCAATCATCTAGTCAATTCTTTATCCACCGAGTGGTCCATCCATCAAGTCCGTGTCTCTCCAGTTTAGAAGCAAGAATATCCTGTGGGACATGCTCAAACATTTTACACAACTTCAGGTAGATAATGTTAGTCACTCTTCCCTGATCCATCACTTCTGTAATCACACCAGAAAAGGCCACCAGATTTGTCGGGCATAATTCGCCCTTAGTACAGCCATGTTGGCTATCATCAGTCACCTCCTTATTTTCCATGTGCCTTAGCACAGCTCTCAGGAAGATCTGATTTATGATGTTGTTGGGCACCAAGGTGAGACTGACTCGCCTGTAGCTCCCCAAATCTTCCTTTTTATCTTTGACTTCCATGACTTCTCAAATATGATGGATAATGGCTTAGCCACTTCGTCTGCCAGCTCCCTCTGGACTTGTGGATGAATTCCATGGACTTGTGCACCTTCAGGTGTCTTGAACTTGGTCATCTCCTTCTGCCACGGGTTCAGAATCAAACAAGTAGAGTTCAGTCCTACTAAGTCAAGTTGACATTTGTGCTAATGTTGGTGGCAGGATTCCAATCAGCTCAGAGCAAGATTGTGTGTGCCCACAGGCTGTTATTTACTATGTTACACCGACATATTACCTGTGGGTAAAAAGTTCATTGGCAGTCAGCCATTTCTGCCACAAAAAAGGATTTCTTTTTTTTTTACTAAACACAGAGCTGTACAGTGGAAGCACTGGGACTCAAGGTTTGCTGAAGGAGAGGGAGTGCTACCGACCCTTCCTGGGGAAGGCAAATTTCTGGTTCTCTCTGTGAGCATTAGTACCTGAAGTAAAGTTCATTTCATAGGTATTTAAAGGCTGGCAAGTGCTGTGTTTAATGTGTAAGGGCTTTCAGAGCATCTTCAGGCTTGTTAAAAACAAGACTGCATTGTTAATCCAGAACTGAAAACATGTCTTGAACTGACTCAGGCTATGAGTGGGGTTTACTTACATGAAAAATTACTGCACAGGAAGCACAATCCTATTTAGCAGGTTGGAGTGAGTGGGACATAATTTTGGAAATCTAAAATTACATTCCTGCTTTACATGATTCCCCCAAAAAGGCTATTGGTCTCCACAAACTATAAAGTCCTAAGACTGAACTGGAACAGCTGAATACTGTTTTATGAACAATTTTCTGGCTCCATCTGTGTGCATCTTCAGCAGGGCAGACCTACTGGAGAGGGAGATACCAACCTATACTGAAGCTGTGGAGCCAAATTAGCACAAGACAAAGTCTAGACTCCCAGGGCCACAGTCAGAGCAGATCCCCATACTGACATAGTGCATAGTGTGGGAGCCAGAGCTGGTTGGTGCCCTACTGGGGATGTGAGGGTGGCTGAACTCCAGGGCTGTCTGCCCATGACTCTATAGTCTGCCCTACATGGGCCAGGTTGGAAGCGACCACAGTCATGATCTGGTCCAACCTTCCTGCTCAAGCAGGGTAATCCCAGAGAACACGGCATAGGGTTGTGTCCAGACATTGAATATTGCCAGTGAGGGAGACTCTACAACCTCATTTATTTTCTCCAAATATTTCCTTCTTTAAACTGCATTAATAAAGTAATACTGCAGTACTTCTGCAAGTTCCGAGGTCATGAATGTGGAATACAACAATATTAGTAATAATACTAAAAAGCTTTAGAAAAACATTTTTATTAATGTATCTGTAACACACGTACCATTTATGTACTTAGACAGACTGACTGCCTCAACATTAATTATATAATGTGTTACAGTAGTGAGAAAAGGTTGCTATATTTACTGTTCTATTTCTTAGATGTATGTATGGAAAGGGTGTAAGCAAGCAATTTGAAACTGATGAATAGAATCTTTTTTTTCTGATGCTTACTGAGCATGTGGGACTTGAACACCAGTTGTTGTCTGATCCAGTATCACTTTCAATGGCTGGTTTTTTTACTGACATGCATTTGTCTCCCAGGAACCACATCAGCTTAGTGGTAATTAATCACAGTTTTCCTTCTTTTAAAACTTATCTAAATTTTTAATGAAAAGATATTTTCCATTTTACAAAATCTGATTATAACATGCAAAACAGGCCAACATTTAATTATGATGTGCTGCTAGCAGCATCTCCAGTGTGGTACTGAAAACTAGTAATATTTTTTATGGTTTGATTTCTTGTGGGTTTTTTGAATCAACTTTATCTGTCAAAAGGTAGTTTAAATGTTGTTGCTAATATTTGTGAGCTTCTGACTAAAAAAATCTAGTTTATTTAGTGCTTTGTAAAGAATTGAATGGTGCATCTAGAAAATGTGAACCATCTGTAGCTTTGAGAATTCATTATTTTATGTTATCATATTTCCTACTTTTCTAAAATCTCACCTACACAAATCAGTATTCTGCAAGTGAAACTCAACTCTCCTCAAAACTTTCATTCCTGGATACAAGTCTTACCAAACAGTGAAACAGATATGCTAAAAATGGGCTAGTCATCACAGTTTCAGATAAAAGCTTGGTAAAATAATATATAGGAACATGGAATAGCAATAAAAGCACCACCAATATATTTTTAAAAAATACAATGACATTTTGATTTTAAATTGTGGTGTTTATTTTCCTTAATCTAATACTTTTTGGCCATGTAATTAACAGTGTAGTATCTTTTAAAAGGGATAGAAATTGTAGAAATTTCCTTTCAAATAATATTTCTGTTCGAATGGATCTGTGCTGGCTTTAAAATCTTATCTCTTCTAGAGCTGCAGGGAAAAAGTCAGGACATTTTATATCATTAGAATCTGCACTCTCATCTTCTCAGAGGGACTCAGAACACTCTTCTACCTGAAGAAACCAAGATTTCAAAATGTTAAAGTCATGAATTATTATTTTTTCAATGTAAAAAACAAAAAATGCCTATGTATAAAACATTTGAAAGGTATGTGTTCTGCATGCATAGAAAACAAGTGAAAAGTTACAAAATTTTTATTGACACTTTTTTTGGGAAGATTTGCATAGCTTGTAGCTTAACCACCTCGAAACTTCTGTTTGTAATCTTTTACTATATGCAGTGCTATCTCGTATTCTGTAGTCATGAATCATAAAAGGCATTGAGATAAAAGTGACAAATTTCTAAGTCACATGGAAACTGTAGTCCGCATTTCTCTTGCTCACCTCATTTTCACCCTGCTAGTATATCTATCTCAGGTTAAACTCTGAACATTTCACAGCTCTCAAAAGCTTCGAACAGCTCCCACTTTTGACTCTCAGAGCAGGATGTTGTAAAAAACCAACATTCCTCTTGAACAAATGTCAATTTTTTTTTACTTACCACTTAGTTCCAAGCTTGAGCTTTCCCAAAATCCATGGCACAGACACCTTGTTCCAGGAATGCTTCCTTTTTACCACTAATATAAAAACAGTTGAACTGGGGATACTTGTCATAGAAAATATCTGAAAATTACCCATTTTTTGTCTTTTCCATCTTAGTATCTCTGTAAATACAAATTACATATGCATGGAGGTAGAAATATTAATGACACTCAAGTAATTTCTATGCATCAGACTTTGCTTTGTGTCACAGCTGTTAGACTTAGCGTGAAAGAGTTATATTATGATGTTGCATTGCAAGAAACCATCCAATGACTTATTCAGTCCTCTATTTCTCAAGTCATGAATTTTATGAAGATGCAGAATCCAGAATGACTGATTTTACAACCTAAAGGTAGAGATCAGAATCTTTTTATGGCAGGAAAACATCTAGAAATATATTTTTTACAGACCTCTTGTTCTGTTTGTATTGGAAACGGAAGTATTTGCTCTTTGTTCAAACTGTTTTGCTTTTTAACTAGCAGAATGTAATCATTGAAAGACCAAGATTTAGATACATCCCAGCTCATAAATGGTTCCTCACATTTATTTCAGAGCAAGCTATCAAGTTTTCAGAAAAATGACTTGTGTGCATCTTGAGAACCTTAGTACAGATAAGGTAATAAAATTTCAGTTAGTATTGCTACATTGAACTTCATAAATGGCACTTAGGTATATAAACTTGTTCTAAATCTTGTGTGCAATAAAAGAGAAAATCAACTTGAAAAAAACCCAGAAGTAACTTTCCTCATGTGTAATCTTGTTTTCTTTATGAAAAAGATGTCATCATATTTGAAAAATCAACATAAACCTGGCAGATTTACATGGGTTTTAGATTATATATAGACCTGTAACTTTCTATGCAGAGGTGAATTTCCCTCTATGGTAAATAAATAATGTCTTCCATGTCAGCTTGATATGTGCCTAGCACAGAAAGGACTAGATTCCGATTAATGAGTGCAATATTATTTGTTTCATTTTGCTTTTGCTTCTAATCAAATCATATAAATATATCTTACTGTTCTCTTCTGAATCATAGAAGGTGATCCACATCACATGTATGATATATTTTCAAACCATTATGTCAAATAGAATGGTAAAATCACAAGTATTGTTGGTTAACAGGTGCTTTCAGACTATTAATTTAAGCAAATAATATTTAGCTTAATATCCAGAATATGTTGATATACTTTATCATCTAGTGAATGAAATAGAGTAGTTCAGGAAAGCTTCTCTTTTCTCAGATATGCAGACATGCTCTCATGTCTGTTTTTCCAGTATTCTTCCATCTTCATGATATACAGAGTGTGACCCTTTCAATAATCCTGCATGCAAGAAAAAAAATCCAGATGAAAACTGGTAAGGCGGATGTGATACAGCGACTTCCACATTTTCTCATCTAACAGTAGTGCTATTCTCCCTCTTCACGAAGAGGATATGATCTTGACACACAGCTTTTGTCCGACACATGAAGTCAATGGTGAGTTTGTAGGGTCCAGGCTGTGCTAGCAAAGTATGTCCACACTATTTGGATAATTCCAAGCAATAAATGTTCAGGTTTTGTCTCTTCTGATGTCAGCCTTTCTGTAAAGACAAAGGAGAAGGTGAGACTAATCATGAGCATGTCTGATGGAGAGGTTTCCAGTCTGCAGGATACAGAGGGGAAAATAAAACAAGGTGATCACAGTTAGAGCCTGATTACCTTCAGCTCAAAAAGACAGGGGAAGAAAAAAGGTAGAAAGGAACAAGAATCAGAATCCAGAACATGGAGGCAGCAGAAGACAACAGAGAAATAAGCTAAGTTTGCGATAGCCCAAAATGTCTCTGAACTAGTTTAGACCAAGACTACATGTCAAGGACATTCTTTCAAGGAAAGACTCAATAAACTTTTTGTTGCTAGGCAGACAGTCATTCTAAATTTTGTCTCCTTTAAAGTTTATACTCCAATGAAACCTACCTTTTCCAGTTTAATAGCCAATATTAGAGCTTGTCTAGGGGAGATCACATAAAGGACAAGTTCTAGGCATGTCCAGTTCAAAGTTTTGTCCAAGTCAATGTTCCCTCACACTCAACTAGCTTTGACTGTTCATATATACTAAGATATCGGAAACTGTCCAGTGCTATTAGTGTATTACACCACTGAAGTTAATGACAGGAACCGTGTATATGGTTATAAAGAGAATTTAGCAAAGCCAAGAAATGTTTCCTTTGGAATACAGGTTAACTCTGGTGCGGTTGTCTTGGATGTCTCTGTGTAGTTTTTCACTCCTATATACAATTATGGGCCTACTAAATGGACCAGTTGTACAGGCTATACATTCAGAAGGGCCAAACAGCAAATCAAAGCATGCTGTGAAGTATAACATAAGAAATTATGTCTTTACTGGTAGCATTATAAGATGTATAAGTGGTTTTACTTTGTTACCTTAAGGTCATTTAGAGATTCTCTGTCCAGAAGTATTCAGGGTTAAATACCTGACTTAATTTGAGAGTAAAAGAATGCCAGTAATTAAATAAAATAATTGGACTCAATATAAAGATGAAACCAGTGTACCTGTGTAAGAACTTTATCCCATTCCCTATATCTGTATCCTCTGTGTGAAAACATCTGTCATCTCCTTCAGTCTGGAGCACATGAACTCATTCACTATCCTATTTCTAGCCCAAAAGAATTGAAACTCAAGGGCAAACTGAGTCCTGTTGGAATGATCTTAATGAGTTCCTAATGGATGGTTGTTATCAAAGCACTTCCATTTTGCCATCCTCAGACAATTTTATGTTTTGTATATGGATATCAGCTTTGTGCTTGTTGGTTTATTTGTTCCTGTTTATCAGCTTCTATAATTAGCATTTAAACTCCAAGTACTCTCATCAGGGTCATGGTACCAGTAACATCGGATATATGGGAAAAATAAACTTACTTATCAGAAAACCTTTCAGGTAGAGATAAGAATTTGGTGTAGTTGAAGGAAAGAGGGAGATAACTGGATTCTGAAGTGTCTTGGATTTGAAACAGATGCATACACACACATCCATAAAGATAGGGATGAGTGGAATTCTATCAGGCTGTTTGACCTTGTCTCAAAACAAGAGGAATATAAAGCATCCTTCCCTCACAGAGACGAGACAGGGGAAAGCTCTGGGACTCTAGCAGGCAAGGCCCATCTGCTTTGGGTCTGTTAAGTGGTACAGAGGTGCCTGTCACTGGGAGCGCTCCTAGGAAACTCTGACACTCTACCAAGAGGCTGTCAGGGTAGCTTTCCCAATATTTTCCTCATTTCTACTTCCAAGATTTAAATTTTCTGCTGTTTCTTCTTGCCTTATCCCTTATATATCTTCCAAAATATTAATAAACTCTAAGTTACTCAACACCCTTCTGTTTTCAGATAGCCAGTCTAACAAATATTTTATAAAAAATAGATCAGTGAGTCTTCTTTTTCCTGTAATTTGGTCTTTCTCTTAAAGCATATTTTCTCTTAAAGCATATGTAAAACTATTGAAAGGAATGTAAGCACTTAATTGCTTAAATTCTGTTGATATTCAATGAAATTTTAAAAATCCCCAAATTCACAAATAATTTCACCTTCAAAACCATGTAGCTGTTTTTGAAAGCTATTTTCGAAAGTGTTCTCTTGTTTCTTTCTAATAATTTACTTTGTTCTTTAGGTTTCTTATGGAAGTATAGTTAAGCCTGACTAAATTAGTAGAATCAAGACATTAAAGTTACAGGTTTTGCTTTTTTGAATTACACTTGACAAAACCAGGAAAATATGCTATTAAAAATAAAAGTAATTGGAAAATGTAAATATAAATGTGATTTAAGGATATGTTTCAATCTTCTACTCAGAAAATTAAAATGTAGTCTGTAGCAAATATTGTTCTTTGAGTTAATAAAGACAAAATTAATTATTCCTGGTATATAATTGAAAATATTTTAAATGAAAGGTTTTTATGTGAGGTTAAATAAAACTTGAAATAAATAAAGCTGGTAAAGCATCAGCTCAGTACAAGTTTTTTTACACTTAATATCTTCCTGATGGCAACTCTGGTATATCCTGCCTTGCATGCATTCACACCAGTATTGAAGATCAAGATGAAAGGCATGAACAGAAATCCCAGCTACTACATTGTTTTTGAGAAATGTATCTTAGAGTCAAGCTTTTCCATGCATTTCATTAACTCTTAATAAATAGCATTACTTGCTGCTCCACACTTTTCCGGGGAAAAAAAATCTTCTCAGTAATTCCACAAAGAAATCTAATTCTCAGTTCAGGAGGAGTAATTCTTGCCCTTCAAAAACTTTTCATATTTTATTATTTTTATCTTAGAACATAGGGCTAATCATTTTTCACAGAAGGTTAGTGCTCATCCAATTTCATGGGGTTATTGGTTCATATCACAGATGTAAAAAAATGCAAGTGTTGGTTATTTCATCTTTTCTAAAAATACAGACTGTTGCAGGACAGAATAATGGCATTTGGCTTATCTCTGAAGCACAAATATAACTTGGAGACCACTGGTGCAATTTAGGGAAGTAGTACCAATTCCTCATGTAAAACGCCAATCTCATTACAACATTTTCTCAACTGCAGCCCTCCTAAATAGAGTATTAGTACCAACTGGTAATATTCTTTCCTTTCAATAAATAGAATGTGTATGCAACATTACTGAAGTTTTTCTAGTAGGTCACCTGAGCCCAGCTCTTAGTCTCTGAGCCCAGAGCACAAGAGCAATTCTTAGATATGGTAGATAGAACAGGTTGAGGTGAAATTTATCATGCCCAAGAGATGTTTTGGGTTTTTTTACATCAGGTACTCTGACGGGAACTGAGGGACAGATTAATCTTTCTTTACTTTAACTGTTTAAAAATGTGGTGCAAAATCTGAACAAATCAATTGCCTCAGTTTCTTCTAAACATTGAAGAGGGAAGTTTGGGAATTTCAGTCTAGTTTTACAATGGAGTTCATTTTAACATGAGTCCTAGCTATTTTAATGCTGAATGGATAGTTAGTTTTTAGGTCCAGATGCAAATGAACTCCTTTTTGAATGTTTAAGTTTCACTACTTCAGTGATTAGAGCATACATATATAGAGAGAGCCATGTAGTTAAAAATATCTAGAAATGAGTGCAAAGAATTTGGATTTTGCTGCTGTAAAACAGCCTTAGAAAAACAACAGAGACGATAAAATAATTCAATAAATCTGTACAAAATACTACTATGACACATGATCTGTACAAATTAGTTTATGAGTGACAGGCATAGAGTGCATGTTTCTCTCAGTACACTAGCCTCAACAAAAAAATCTTATTTATATCAATTAAAGAGTAGTTCTTCCAAGTCAGACTATAATGAGGCCAGTGCATAACAGCAGACATTACCCAGAGCAACGCTTTCTGCCACTCCTTGACAGGTTGTAAGGCAGGCTAAAGACAAGGGCATGAACAAATGTATGTCCCTGGATGATGTTCCTGCCTAAGCAAGCTCAAAGCAGCATTAGCAAGAGGTTAAAAAATAATCTTCCAATACATTAGTCTGATACTTATCTGAAATTTGAAATTAATTTAGAAGCTTGGCTTACTTACAAAAGTCTACACTTTGTAAAAGTAACCCAATTAATCCTGGGCTGTAGATTCACACCCACAGGGCATGTGAATCATTTCCATGGCATTAGTTGCTGAGGAACTGCTAACATTTCATTCAGATATTATAAGCAGAAGTGTCAATCCTGTCTGTCATTGGTAGGAAGCCTGCAGAGATAAGTTTTTGTTTAGGGGTGTTTCTTTCCTTAGCAGAAAGACTCCTTTTGGCTTTCCTGTTGCACTGCAGCCATAAATGTTACTGCTAAATGGTTTTGCTTAACAATAATATGTTCCACTTCTTTTTAGCACCCATATGATACCTTGCTGGGAGTCCAGCAAAATCAAGCTTTTTCAGTAATTCATTTTGTTGTGGTGTGCTATTGGCCAGGTTTCAGTTTTTCTCATGGCCAGGCTCTGCTGTCTCCCGGGCTCCCGCTCCCCCCTGGTATCTGGTTTCTCCCTCAGGAAGGCTCTGTATCCCCCAATACACTGCAAGCCTGCGAAATTCTAACCCTGCACCCCTACTCCATAGGATGCTTTGTACCTTCCCCTGCCCCCTCACGTTGGTATATATGTAACTGTAACACACTGTGCCAGTGCTTCTCCGGCAGGGACCTGGTGCCCAAACAAACCATCTGGGAAGCCCCTCTGCCTCGTTTCTCCTTCCTCAGGGTGCCTGGAACACCAGTGGGTTAGATGAACCCATACAGGACCTTTGCCAGCCCTCCCGTGCTCCGAAGCAACTCAGCCAGCCTCTGAAACCGCAGGTGGCTGCCTGGTGCCCCTGCCGGCAGCAACACGGCATCATTTAGCTAAATATTACCTTCCACTCTGATCACATACAGTGATTCCAAACAGAAAAGACATGACTGCAGCACTCTGAACTCTGTAGGATGATGTCACAATTCAAAGGAGCAAGACTATACAGTTCCTTCAAACTGAATGGCTAGTCAAAACCTGTGGTCCTGTGAGTTATTTTTGTTAGGAGGAAAAGAATGATGAAGCCAGGTTATTTTGATACAATCCCATTTGTACTTGTATGAGACATGCTTTGCACTGCACTTGGGGAAATCATGTATTATAAATTGTCAGCATTAACATCAAAATCCTTTCACATGAGTTCTCTCCCAGATCTTTCAAAAGAGTTTGGGGAAGGGGGGTTTTTTTTCTGTCTTTTTTCCCCACTTCTCTGTATCTCTTGCTGTCATTTGTTTCTCTGATTTTCTCTTTTGTATATTTATCTGCACTGAAATAGTACCCTACCTCTAAAAGGACATCACTTCTGATTATTAGGTAAGCCAGGAACTTTATGAAAGGAACCTCACTTGATTCTACAAAGCTTTAGTCAACCACCTTGCAAGTGTAATTATACTGTATTAACAGCAATGCACTGATATGCATATAAAGATGCATACTCATGTAAATTTAATATATGATATGAAATTTAACTCAGTGATCTGTATCTATAAGTACTTTGAGCTGTCTTAAAAGGGCAGACTTCTAATTTTCATCTGATGCTCATATGAAGTGAGCCAAACATATTCTATATAATCAGGACATCAGCACAAAACTGGAGTAAGTATTCATTCTAAACACACGGTTAGAATGAAGATCTCTTGACTTCCAACAAAACTAGTGCTTGGAATAATAAATTGTTGGTAAAGAAATCAAAATTGGATGCAAGTAGATAGAAATTCCACCAGCATAATAGCATAGCATAGCATCAAAATAAAAATATAGTAGGGTCAGTGTTGGTCCATTCATATTGCCAAAATTTAAAAATATGTGAAGTCAGAAGGAAGTGTTTCACTGAATATTAGACAAGCAGGTGCAAAAGCATTACTGCCATCTGCAAAATAGATTCAGCAACACTCATTAAAGGTATTATCTTCATTTGATTTGATTTGATTTGATGTGATTGATCTAGTGCTCATCCTCTTAGGCATGTATTCATTTTCACAGTACCCAGAAAGTGAAAGCAGTACAACACAGAGAGATTTGACAGCCTAATATTAATTTAATGATTACATGGAGCATGTTATATATTCAAAGAACTGTACAAATAGTAACCAACTAATAAAAACTAATTGTTGTGGTGTGCTCTGGCCAGTTTCGGTCTCTTTCATGGCCAGGCTCTGCTATGTACCCTCCCCCACCCTCGGTATCGGTTCCCCACTGTCGCTTCCTGGCTTCTTGGGAAAGCCTACCCGGATAGCGAGGCTACCCAAAGCCGGCGCGACCCCGGTGCCCTGACCGTCCTTTTCTGGGGGTGGATGCACCAGGAGGGCTCAAGTATGGCCCCAGCAGTGGGAAGCTGGGTTTGGCGGGGCTTAGGAGTAGGTTGAAGACGCAGGAAACTGAAGACAAGGGAGGGACTCCACGTGTGACCGTACTGCAGTTTATTACCACAGTGGGAACTCAGGGACCAAGAACCCCAAGCAGCCTGTGACACGAGGTTTAAAGGAAAATAAACAGCCAATCAGGTGAGGGTACAGGGGAGGAGTTAAGGAGAGTCCAGAGTTGCAGAGCCAATAACTTGGGGAATGGGGAGGAGAGAGGGAGGAGTCAAGAGGGGAGAACAAATCACCAACTGAACAACGGAGAACTTACTAGAACTTGGGGGGGTATATAGAAATTAACTGACAACTGGGTATCCAATGAGGGGACTTGGGGGTAGGCTTGTCAGAACTTGGGTTAAACTATTGTGACTTCTGTTTCTGGGGGGAGCTCTTTAGTTTTGNGAACTTGGGTTAAACTATTGTGACTTCTGTTTCTGGGGGGAGCTCTTTAGTTTTGGGAGCCCTCCACCAGAACTCCTTTTCTTCGGTGGTACATTCTGGGGCTCTCAGGCCTTTATTATTTATAAGTACCACCCCAACACCCCACCCCACGGAGGGCTCTGTATTGTGTAATCCTATACAAAGCCTGCCAAATGCAAACCTAGCAGCCCCCTTTTGGATGCTGTACCCTCCCCTTAACCCCTTGTGTCTGTATTTATGTCATTGTAACACGCTGTGTCAGTGCTTCCCCAGCACCACACCAGCGCCAAATAAACCATCTGGGAAGCCCCTCCGCCTTGTCACTCCTTCTTTGGTGCGCCTGGAACACCAGTGGGTTGGGTGAACCCACAGGAACTTCGCCAGCCCTCCCGTGCCTTGGAGCGGCCCTGAAACCGCGGACAGATGCGCGGTGCTCCCCTGGACCACACCGCAGCAACTGATGTTATCCCTTCTCTCTCTCATGATATTAATGAAGCATATTACTTATTCTCCATCTACACTTTCGTGTTTTTAGTTCTTTGTACTTGAGCATTTTATGGCAAACTCTAGAGATCAATTTGTACAGCTAAGAAAGATGTATACATGCCTAATACACTTTACAAACTCCTCCTTAAATAGTGTCTGCAGCAGAATGTAGAGAACACATCTTAAAATGAGCTATCCCACAAAGATTCTGCCTTTGTGATATTGTGAATTAGTTATTGATAGAACCACAAGGAATTCAGATAAAATTGGAGTTGGTCAGAATTTTCCTGAGACAAATTTACTCTCAGAGAATTATGGTCTTTCAAAAGTCCTTGAGTGTACAGTCCTGCTTGTTTGTGGAAGGAAAGCCCTGAGACAGGGCTCGAGGGCATCCAGCTCTGAGCAGCCCTATAGATTTATGGGTCCAGTGTAGCAAATTCTCTCTGCACCCACTACTGGACCTGGAAGGAGGCCTTTCCAACTTTCTCAGTACAGGCCTGGAATCCTTACAAGTCTGAGCATTTATACTTAGCCTCCAAGTGTGCTCATGAGCAACTGTCCCTGATTGCTCACATTTCCTGCATGCTGAATCATGACTGGGCTTCTGAAACCAGGATAAGCCAGCCACATCTGCTGATGGGGAAGTCTGGAGATAAAAGAACTGATAGAGAGTCCCTTGTGCCCTGGCACTACCCTGTAGTCAGAGACAGCTGCTGTGAGAAGTTGAAGCTGAGCTGAGTTTCAGCACAGTTGCTAAAAGTCCCAGTAAGGTTTTTTTGACATCTGGACTTTGCTCTCGACAGAGACAACCAAAATTTGTTCATCCCTACATCTCAGAAATCCTAGAGAAAAGGGGCTGAACCAGGAACTTTGGAACATGGCCTCTTAGATGGAATTTCAGGTTTAAATGAAACATTTTATGTTATAAATTTGAAATAACTATTTTTTTATTTGAGGGGTTAAGTTTGTCTGGATATTTGACTTTTGGAGTTTTTTTCATACTGAAGCACATAGTTTGTGTCCAAAATTTCAGACTACTGAAAAAGAAGAACTCTAATTTCCAACAAGATTAAAGTAAAATCTCGTAATCTTTTTGACAAAGATTCTGCCTGCCTTGTTTCAGCCTTTAGTCAATTTTTGAGGACAGTGATGGGGAGAAGAGTGGGTTTTTGAAGTGGTATTGTAGATCAGGTTGGTAAATCATTGTGATGAAGAGCTGTGGAAAAATTAATAATGGCTAGTTCATTGACTTTTTGTTTTGAAGATGGAAATATGATAGGAATACCACATATAATTACTCCTATATCTAACCTTTTATGTAAAGTTTCCAGTAGTTTGCTTATTGGCTTCAGTGTCCTGGACACTTCCCAGTTTGCCTAAATAATTGCATTCTGCTTACTGACATTTTTGTCTACAATTGCAACTGCTTATGTTATTTATCATTTCCTGTTGTGCTGTGCTACTGTGGCCTACTAATTCTTTCATTTTGATTCAAAGTTTAAGTCATCCCTAGAGTGTCTGAGCAGGAGAAAGAAAAATGTGATTCTCTTTTAGAATTGCTTACAAACTAAACTCAGATGAGGAGTAATAAAAGAAGTTGGAAGATGTGGGAGGATGGACATTCACTGTAGTATGCTTAAATAGTTACTCAATTAAGAGCAGAGTAGTTTGTGTTGAAGAGTTTCATGGTTTATTTTGCAAATAAAACAAACAAATAAATGAAAGTGTTTACACATTCATCTCTTAAGAGTTCCTACCAGTTGTAGGAAGCATATGAAAGTATGTGGACAATGGAGGTTTTACCTGACAAGATAGCTCAAGCACAATAATAGACAATAGGAAAATTCAGGCACAGTCTTGACTAAAACAGGATTTCAATGCTACTGAAATGGGCAGATACGAAAGTCTGGGAGTGATGCGTAAAAATGAGACCATAATAGGGTAAATGCATGCATGTTTACATGAAAAAAGATGAAAATACATCTATTTATTTTGTCAAGCCTGGAGAGTATTCCATGACAATTTTTCCCATAAAATATAATGACTGTGTATTGAAATGTAGTATGTTTTTCAAACTGCTTACTCAAGAATACAATTTGGGTTTAAGAATATTTACTATTATGGCATAATAAGATTTACTTAATGCTGATGGAACAGGGAAAGTCAACTACATAACTGATAGATGTAACCTATATCCATACAGAGAACAGTAAGAATTTGCTGTGAATTTGAATCACCAATAAAAATTCTGGAGACAAAAAGGCTCTTTCAAGAGAAGTGGAGAAAAATATCTGAAGAAGAGAAGTTAGAGAGGGAAAAAAAGCTCTATGATTTTGCTTCCTTTTCTAGGAAACTAAGGATTTTAGCACTTTTATTTTACCATGTGAATCTTTCATAGTTACTTCTTTGCCACTTTCTGCTCTGTAGCAAAAAATTCTCTCATCTAAAAACACTCAGAAGTTTCTCCTAGAAGACTATGAATTCCTGCTCAGTAGGAGCAGTACAAGGGCACATGGTCTCTATGCTCAAAGGTTTACACAGGCTACCAGATAATTTCCCAATGCAATTGGAGGAATCCCTTCTGCTTTGAAAAGCCATTTAGGATTTGGACTTGCTCTAGGCTATCAGTTGAGTGCCTCTGGAGCAAGAGTGAAAATGTCCCTGCAAAATTTGTACCTCATGGTGAGGGAACACTGTGTTGAGTCTTTGCATTCTCCACTTAGTCCAGTAGAAATTCAGATTCAGTAACACTGAGAACACATTAGAAATCTTTCCTCTTCATACTTGCTTTTACCTAAAGAGTGAGCTCAGTAGGTTCTTATGAAGACCTTTCACTTTATGGCCTACCTTGGAGGAAAGGAATCACCTCTAAGTCATACACAGACAAATATCTAAACATATTCCTCTTATATGTTATACTGTAATATAGTAACTTGAACATTATGCACTTCTGAGTCTTTTACTTACATTGTGTTCAAAACTGCATCTAAATTACACCTCTACTATCATGAACAAATCAGCCAGTGTTGTCAAAAAATGGAAAAGACCATATACCACACCAATGCATCTATATGTCTGCATGAATTCTCTGGCTATTGCTGGCTTTCTAGGGGTACATTTGCATGCGTTCATCAAGCTGGTTGATCTTCTCAAGAAGTATCAAGGGTGGGCTACTCCACTGAGGGAAGGTAGCTAGGTAGCTAGGAGCTGAGGAGAGCAGCAGACTGGCATCTGGAAAGAATCCTGCTGTCCCCAAACCAGGAAAGCAGAGAAGATCCAGTGGGGGTAATCAGGGCTGGTGAGAGCTTAGGTATCCCCAGACAAATTTGCTGTAATCAGCTACATCTGAGGAGAAGGTAGTGAAACATGAAGTTTAAA
>VYZT01005511.1:280-16730 GCA_013400735.1 Pomatostomus ruficeps
TGAAATGGTTCATTTTTCCCTAACAGACCCAGAGGGTCTAGGTAAAGTGAAAATCTCCAGGGATGGATATTCCTGTTGAAACGCTTTATGGGAACTCTCAGTTACTATCTCTGCCACTACCCTGAATAAAAGCAAGCAGATCTCTGAGCCTGAAATTGTGAAACACAGGCATGTGGAAACATCATCCCCTTGAAGGATCAGAAGTGAATCAAAAAGTGATTCTTGTTCAACTTAAAAATATGCCAAAACCACAAAGTCTGTCATGTGAGCAGAAACACATCAGGAGAAGCAGAATTCTTATTATAAAAATTTTGGAGTCCCAACAGGAGTTTTTATGCTCTTTTGGGAAGGTGCTGGCTCGAATCCTGAGCCTGGCTGAGCTCAAACACAAATACTAAATCACTGATGAATACTAACATCTGATTCTGGAAAAAATGATCAGTTTTGTTCTGCATGCTTCTGTAAGTATCATTTATTTCAACTTAAACACCAAATAAAAGTAAACTGTAACACAATTGCATTTAAATTATTGAATGAATTCTCTTACCAATAAAACAGAGTTATTACAAACATGATTTTAAATGCTGCATTGATATTAATCAGCATTGTAACTCAAGGTACCCTTCAAACATCACATCAAGGCATGCTGGAATATCCCTGTTCAAGACATCATTGAAACACTGGCCTGAGTGCTTTCATGAACTGGATCCTGTACGTTCAGTCACAATAAAGAGTTAGTGTTTCCAGCAGTTACTCAGAACTCTAAGACAGGGAAGAATCTCAGAAATGGGGTAACAGGGTCTCTGTCTTACCAGCAGTAGTCCAGAAGATGTGGAGGAAGCACTGGGATGTAAATATGTTGCCAATACATTGGATATAACAATGCAGCTGACGCATGAACACAAGCAGTTAACTAAAAATAAAAATACACACACAGAATTGGCAACAAAAAAAAACCATGAATCAAACGAAAATACAAAATCTTAAATTAACTTTTAGACATGCAAGAATCTTAACCTCCCCAAACCACCTATTATGTAATTTTGGAAATTACTCTGAATTGCCAAACCACATCCACGAAGAACTGCAATGTATGTACACAAGCACAACATCTGCATGAAGTCAGGCTAACAAGTGAAGTGAGCCCTCCCTGCTCAGCTATTCCCTTGGAAAAAGGGAAAAAATCATGAATTCCTTGATGCAGTCATGGTCCAACATGAGCACAGCCATGAACACACAGGCCTGAAGTGCTCCCCAGTTTCACTCGGCTCCACCGGGTGGGAAAGACTCAGGGGAGTTTTCTGGTCCCCATTTCTGCTGTTTTTCACTGGAATTGATTTGAAGCTGCAGGAAGAACAGCACTGAACTCAGAAGCAGGATTAGCTCCTGTTTGTGCCACTATCTTGATTTCCAAATTGTCTTTAAAAAAATTAAAATCTGAAGCAAATATTCCCTGTAACAGAAAAGCAACCTTACCACAATTTTCCCAAACTCCCTTCCCAAAGCAGAGACTTCCAAGCCTGGCATGAAGATCATGGAAAATGAAGGACTCCTTGACCAAGACAGGAGGTGCTACAAGCTCCTTACAACTCAGAATGGATATCTCTGGTTTTCTAAAACCAACAAAAAACCCCCACAACCACCACTTTACCCCCACAACAAACCAATAAATAACTATGGAATTCATTAGAAATGGGGCCAAGTTCATTCCACAAGTGAACAAAATAATCTGCAATATTTAAAGAATTCAAATTTGATTTATCTTTGCTATCAGGGAGTCTCTCAAATGAAGTTATTTTATTACGCAGGCACAGAGTTACAACAGAATGACAAAAATTCAAGACTGTTCAAAACAAAGTAGCCTATATCCATCACATATAGCACTATAAACCTCATTTAAAAAGAGGAAAAAATTAAAGAGAGTGACCTACGTAGAAGTTACCAAGCTTATGGAAAAGACGAGGCTGTCCTAATGGTTTTTTATCACAACAAAATTACTACTTGAGTTTAACTTGATCATAGCATTGGTTATTAGACATGAACTTTCACAGTAACAAAACAAAGAGCTACAAACAAAATGTAAATCCTGCCCATACAGCAAGTGCTAAAACATTATGGATTTTACAGGGAAAAAAACCAACCCTCTTTGTGGAACAGGTCAGCAGTTAAAGCATTCAAACCCTGGCTGTCTTGGACATTTCAACTTGTAAATAAAAATTACATTACAATTTTGAACATGTATTTTTATACTAAAAATGTAAAAAAGCAGCTATAAAACCATGGCAGCAGAAATCACAGACAATTACAATTTGTGCAGCCTAGTTTGCTCAGCACTCAGATTAATATAACACGATTAAATATGGAAAAGAAGAGGGTCTGAAAGCTCCTGAGGGATATCATTAGGGCAAATTGCCAAAGAATGAAACATGAGCCAGTCAGGAGAGTCTGGAAGCTGCAGTGGTACCAAGGGACTCGAATGTTCGACAGTTGGAGCTTCAGTAATGTGTGAACTGCAGGTTAAGGTATCAGGAGACTCTGCTCACTGACACACAGAATGTCACTATTGACCAGCGAGCTGCCCGAGCCTGACAGCTACACTGCAGAGAGCCAAGGATATCATAATTCCCTATTTAAACTCTTCCTTTCACATTAACATCTCCTTTCGCAGCTTTCCACCACACCTCCGCAATTACTCTCCTTTTGGACTCGTAATAATGGCTATTTCAATAATTACTGCGTGGTTACTAAGAATTGATTTGGGGGAAGAAATAAACGAGCACCTTATCCCTCTTCTCCACAGTGGGATTTATGAGGTTTATTTCCATATTATCTCCCTCTGTAGTTTAACTAACACTGCTGACAGCACAGTCCAGCTCAGCAGCGTGGTTTTTGCTCTTTCACTCAGAATGGAGATGGAATTACTAATTAGTATGTCCACATATTATTGTACACAGTGTATAAATTTCAAACTACAACCACCTATAGAAAAATTAGCATTTCATGTATTTCAATCAGAGGCTGAATAAAGCTGAGCATACAGTTATAGAGGATATCCCCTGATGTATACAGTCGCCTCCTCCTCCTCTTAATAGGCATTCTTAAATTATGAATTAAGATGCCTGTACCATTTGCATGAAGAAATTTCCCTCTCTTATGCATATGTCTCTGTTATATTTTAATTCTCATTTAACAGAGGAAGTGTGCAATTCCTTAAAAACATGTGAAGTTTTATTAACTTGTTTTATATCGTGTGTTTTAGTGTGGCACTCACACTAGCATCTATTTAACATCTATAATTTTTAAATGTACTAAGTTCTATTATTTCTAGCAGGAAAGGCAAAAATTAATTACTTACACATCAAGCTTTTGTTGTACTGTTCCTTGGTTTTCTATTTAATAACATCTTGATGTAAGATCTTATTTAAACACTTCCCTCTATGCTGCTGCAGTAGGTTTCCAAACATTTTAGTATGCCAGGAATATGTTTTATAGTTTCCTGTTGTATACAGCCTGTAACACAAGCAGCCATGGGATTGTGCTGCTCTTCAAACTGTGTGACATTTTAATATTCTGCCAACTCTGCCTTTAAGCAACAACGGATAAGATAATTACGGATTTCACATTAAAATCTGCACACTTGCTGTAAAAAGAAATCTCTTTTTTGCTTTTTTTACTGTTTCAACGGTGACTGCATTTCTCAAATGCATTGTTTATTTAAATAACCTCCCTCTTTAACGGACACATCCACTCCACTGAGCAGAATGGGAACTGCTGTGAAGCTGGAATAATGCTGCACATTTAAGGAACCAGGCAGCTCAAGAGCCCTGAAAAGCGGGGTTCCAGGCAGAATCCAACCATTTATTTACATCAGAACTCTACAAAGGTGAACCAGGCAGCTCAAGAGCCCTGAAAAGCCAGGTTCCAGGAAGAATCCAACCATTTACATCAGAACTCTACAAAGGTGACACCGGATTTGGGTGCTCAGGAGCAGAGCCCAGCAGAGCCGAAGGCTGCAGGAGGAGATCCTAAAAACACAGCACAGAGCACACAGCACAAGCTCCCAGGCAAAGAAATGAGAGTCTGTTGCTTGACCAAGTGGGGATATCTTCTGCAGAAACCAAATCCTTACACTATGCAAGGACAAAGGAATCTCTCTGGAGTCTGTCGATTATTGTTATATATTCCGAAAGGAATTCTCTAGAACAACCTTTTTAAAAAAATAATTGTAAGGAAAGAAACATCATCGATCAGGAAAATCTCTTTTTCAAAACAGGCAGACATTCTCCCAAATTATCTTGAAGTTGTCTTCAGTAGACTTCTCCCAAATTATCCTGAAGTTGTCCTCAAGACTACATACAACCCCACCTATTTTTCCACTGACAACTGGAGATAAACATCAACTGTGAACTGTGATGCCTTTCACAGGTAAGTTTTCTGTAAAAGGCAAAACCCTCTGTCCAGTAAAATTTGCTGTATTTTTATGTATAAACACAGATATATCATTGCACAACGCTGCAGTTTGCTGAAAAATCTTAAATTACCACAGACAAGTGCTGCAGATCCTTGTTTCTGCAAATCTCATAATTTATTACCTGGTTTGAGGCAACAAATGATGTTGAGGCATCCTCCTGTAGTTCAGTGCGCTAGAAAAGACCTGCTAGAGTTGTGTTTCTATCCACAAAGAAATGGGCATACAGTTTTTAAGTAAACCCATCTGCCAACACTGAACAGAACTTCTAATATTTTGCCTACATCAATTTTGATTTTTAGACTGTTTTCCTCCATGTCAAAGAATGTATTTCAGTTAAACAACTTTTTATTTCAAAAATAAATCCAATTGTGCTTTTAAAATTGGTTTAAATAATGTGTTTTTAAACTACATGAACAGCTTGAGTCAATTCATTTGAATTAGTTAAAAGCAGTATTTCAATGTTCAACCCTCTAACAAACAAACACATCTAATCTGAAATCTCTAACATTTGCACCGGACATGAGAAGAAGCTTTATGTCTCATTCCATCAGTAACAGGTTTACTGATAATTCTGGGTACAACTGAAAGCTGCAGTCTGTTTCTGATCTCTCCTGATACGATGCTGCAGCCAGAATCAACATGTGAGCTTTCATATTCTGCAAGGAGAACAATTGCTGTTTTCTCCAGCGTATTGCGGTGATTCTGGTAAAATAATTTTTATCTCTGCCCCTGAAAAAAAACCTCTGAATCTACATGCCCCATGAAAATACAGTCTCTCCAAATAGCGGGAGACCACATTCCAGAGTTTGTCAGCAAAATTCATTTTTGGGTGACAGAAAATGGATTACTACCAAATCTCTACAAGACTGAAACGATGCCCGAATTCTAGAGAATGATGAGTTACTTTCTGGCAGTAAGCAGGCAGTTGGGAATGCTGTTGTTCAGAATCTATGCACTGACGAACACAAAGAGTCAGGAGAAGTTTTAGTTCAAGTCGTGATCAAAGCAGGTTTAGCTGCTCCGGGGAACACCAGGAGTGCAGCTCCTCCCCTCCTTCACGTGGATGCAGTAATTCTGATGTGTATCTGCTACCCCAGTGCTCACTTCTATCAGTGAATCCTTCTGCTCTGTCTTTCAAAGGGACTGGTCCCTTTTCCTGTTGGTTTTGTCTCCTTTTCCTCATTTGAGGTTTTGCTCAAACACTGTGACATGTCTAGAGCCACATTGCTCCCGCTGAAACATTTTCTGCAGGCTCACAGATTTGTTTGATACCTATTACTCACATAATTTCAGTGAGTAACATGAAAATACCTGTATCCTGCACAGAAGTTACCTGGCAGTTTCCTTCTATCAATATAAATTACTTTCTTCAAAGCCTTTTCTATAATCAGAGGTAGAAAGAGAGGAAGAGCATAGGTGGCAAGACTTGCACACATTGCAACGCACAAACGAGAAAGACAGAAACTGATTAGCAGAATCTTGTCAGAAAGCCAAAAACAGCAACAGAAGTTAAACAAATGCTAAAGTAAAATTAACCTGTGATTCTGTACAACCTTTCAAAATCTACTGCAAGCAACTAAAGAACTACTGTGATAAAACCATTTCCTGAAAAATCCTCAAACACTGTCAATCTCTGTCAACACCATGTCCAGAAATGGGTACTGCTGTGCTCTCTCCCTCCTCCCTCACAGTCCCAACGGGCCAAAGAACTGCTTCCCTCCCACTGCCTTGACCACACATATGTTGAAAGATGCCCAAGATTCTGTTTCATTTAGTTAGCTCATCTACTCATTAATACCTGCAAATTGTAAGGGATGGGTCAGGGTTTTACCACAATTACAGCAGCCACCATCAGCCTGGACCAACCCTTGCTGCTCCTACCCCAGTAGTCCCAGTTCACAAGAATTCCTGAGAAACCAGGATCTGCTTCCTGAAAGGGGAACAGGTGCACAGGTGGAAGGAAGCCTCTCCTCTACATTATTCCAACTCATAAGACAACCAGCTTTATTTTAGAGGGGTAAACACAGCTAAATCCTGTTAGATTGAGAATGAGATGAGGCTCCAAACCCATAAGAGATGCAGAACGTTTGTGGAGCCCTACCTTTCCATCCAGCTCTTGAATGGGGGCAGGGCAGTGGGATGACTGCTGGGAGTAAAAGTGGGAAGGGAGCTCTTGCTTTTGCCAGTTTACAAGAGAGCATAAACCTATTTCCGGCTCTAAAGATTAAACAGTTGGACTAAATAATAAACTCAGCCCATTCTGCTGGCATTGGTGAGAAATCAGTAAAGAAAAAAAAAAAATCTAGCAATGAAAAAGAACGGAATAGATTGTCCAAGCCATGATATGCAAAGCCACTTCTACGCAATTCTTTAATTTAGCTCCTGGCTAATCATTTTCCATCTGCCATCCCCATAATCTTCAGGAAGAAAAAGAGAGAGGATCTTAAATGAGCCATAATGCATTTTCCTCCTGTTGGCGAGATGAAAACCCAGCTCTCCTCTCTTACAGAAGGGAGAGAGAAAGGGAAATATAATTCCAGTTCACAGATGAAAATCTTAACTTTTTCCCTTGTAAAAATTAAAGATGTAAAAGAAAACACTGATATAAAAAATTTCTTTTCTCCTGAAATTGCTGTTGGGTTTTTTTAGGATTATTCACTTCCTTTTATCTTTCTTTCTGGGGGAAGGAAAGGGAAGAGATGAGTGTTATTCACGATTCTGACAGCACTTCATATGCAATCAATTTCATTCTTTTCTTGCAATTCTTGATTCACAAAGCAGCATTATGGCATCATTCTTGTGCATTAGTTTGGAAGAGAAAAGAGAAGGCTGCAGACACGGCTTGTTCCTTGCCCATGGCTCCAGGAGTGACATGTTTCCCAATAACGGAAGCTGAGCAGAAAATAGAACTGAAGTGGTGGTAGACAGGTGATGCTCAGCACAGGCTATCACTGACACACTGTGCCTACACCAGGGACCCACAGGCGCTTTTACAGATTAATCAGAGGTATCTATATAGCAAAGTAGGTGTGGGGGCAGAAAAAAAACCATCTAACTTCGTTCAGTTACTCAATCTTTTCATGCCACAAAGGTTTCTTGCATTTTTCATAGGTTGAAAATGAAACTCTTGGAAGTTAATCATCAGGTTTTATCCCTAACTTGTCACAGATGGGGTTAACTAACACGTCTCTTATGATACTCTTTTATCCTAAACTACCCATGCTTCTCTATATCTTCTGTTGAAAAACTGCAGTTTCCTCACATTTCTTCATTTCTTGTGTTCTTGATTTGTTTATTCCCATTTTGACATTCATTAATTCCCTAACTTCTTTATCTCTTCCTCTCTCACAGAAACACAGAACGCCACAAACATGCACAGCTTCGTGTCCCTTTTCCTGATGCCTCCTTTCCTCTTCCTTTATTTTGTAGCCTGTCTCCACAGAGGAAGAGCTACCCTCCCATAAAATAAGGGAGTTCTGCAAACATTGCTCACCTCTGAAAGGAGAGCCTCCAGCAAAATTATTTTTATTTAATGTTTCCTCCTCCAAAGAACTCCATGGCACGTTCTGCTGTACACTAATTAAGAAGCAGCAGGGAACGACTTCCTTGTGAATGGCTGACAGACAACTTACTGTGAGCAACTACAGAGACAACCACCAGTGATGCTGGAGCTCATCTTATCATTGGTGAATTTAGGAAAAAAGAGTGATAAAGCAGGAGCAAGTGTGAAAAGAGGAAATCTTGCCACACCAGCACACCAGAACGAGGGCTGGTATTACACTCACAGACCCTTCAGCAACTCCTCCTCACTCCTTTTGCTTCACACGACCCCCAAACGACTTCAGTGGCACTTTTTGTAGGGGGTGAGACAGTTCTGCTCAGCAGCACAGGGACTCTTTCCCTTTCAGTTCCCCTTGAGCCCAGCCACAAAGGACTCAGTTCCCAAAGGCTTCTCTCAGAGTGCTCATGCCAACAGCCGTGCCTCTGTGGCTCTGCACAGCGTTTTGTTCCCTCAGCTTCTACGGAATTGCCAAAGGTCACACGAACTGGAGAAAGAAACAACTCTGCCCCAAATTAACTCAGTCTTGGAGATTTCTTTTTCCTGCAATTGCTAGGAAGTGAAAAATTAAATTCTGAAACTAATTTGTAGATCTGTCTTTCTGTCTATGTGCCTTTTTTTTACAGTGTGGATTTTTGAGGTTTGGGATTTTTTTTTTTTTTTTTTTATAATACCCAGCGATGAAGTTCTTCATGTGTTGCATAGATGGCAGGTAATAGCAATTTGCAACTATTTATTGGTTTTTTCCTCTCCACTCTCATAAAAAGACTTTTTAACCACACATTTCAGTTTCTTTCCACAAATTCTTTCAGCAAATATTTCTCCTAATATTATGCTGTGGCAATGGGAAAACTATTCTAAACTTCAAGACTGAGAGAGCTTTCCAGATCTGGCTGTATATCCTAACTCCACTTTATTCCATATTGACATCCTGCAGCCTCATTGCTGGAAGTGTGCTCCCTACAGGTGTCCCAACGGGACCTTAACTGCACCTACAACACGCACCCCTGCCCAGTGTATCTTAGACTGCTTCCACCTGAACTATAAAAAAATACTAAATGCCACTTGTCATTTACTTCCAGACCAAATGGCCAAACGGAGGTTATATTCCAAAATTAATTCTAATTATGCTTCTGGGAGCACAGTGAGGATCAGCAGAATATCCGTTCTGTCTTGCAAGTTAATGATAAATTCCCATCCACTTCTTGACTTTTAAGAACTAAATTTAGCCCCTGAACATTTCCAGGTCACATGAATTTGAGATGCGAATTAGATTTTAAATCTGTAATATTTTTTCCTGAGAAACTATGGATAGTGTGACAAGAGCTGAACAAGCCTAATGAGGCAAAGAGAATAAAGCCAACGCTCAGTCCAACTCACTGAGGGCAAGTGGGGGCAACTGCAGGAAGCTCTCATTGCACAGAAGCAACAGTAGAAGTGATTCCACAGATGCACGTTGGTGTGTAAGTTTATATTCAGTGCTCCTTCGCCCCCAAAACAAATAAATCTTTATGTTTTATTGACACGTATGTCTGTTTTTGTAGGGCGACCAAAGAAGCTCAGAGCCAGTGCCAAGCAGAACTTGTAAGCACCGTGCTCTGAGACACGTCAGGCTTGTAGTACCCGCACCAAATGCCGGTCAGAGTGGCGAGAACGCCCAGGCATTTGCTGCGGAGCGCAGCATCCCTGCAGCTGCCAGCGCGGGCGCAGAGATGCCGTCTCGTTAGCACAGCACTGACAGGCTGCGCAGAGAGCGCCTGTCAGAGCCCGGCCGGCCGCGCTGCCGACGGAGCGCAGCCCCAGCTGACTAGTTAGGGAGAGCCGGCAGAGCTGCAATTACAGAGGCATATGACAAGCTTTCATGCCTGAGTGACTTGAGAACCGATGACATGGCTTTAAACAGCAATCCTTCCTACCTCCGGTCACAAAACAGCAATAAGTCAACTGATGCCCTGTTGTAAAATCATGATTTATTCCTTTGCTTTGAATACATGAGAGTGTGGTATGATGTTCTGGTAGACTACCACAGCAGGTGCACTTGGGGCCAAAACATCTAGGGCCTGCCTCCAGCATGCATAAAATCAATGCTGCAGTTCAGCCTGCCTGGAAGAGCCAACCTCAGCGCTTTAATAATTTATAGAAAGACTGAATTAAAAAATTATTTGTACTGAAACTCATACAGCTCCACGCAACTAATAAGAATACATGCAGATGCAGTGACGTGTGAGGAAACAGTGCTGTGCGAGAACACACAGCCTGACATTTAGGAAAGGCCTTCCTTCGGCTGCTGAAGTGAAATAACTAACAGCCACCTCTGTGAACAGATCAATCCCTTTGTTTCATTCATCCTTTCGCTTAATCCAAAGCCATATAATTTGTTTCTCTTTCATAGTTTACTGTTCAAAAGCCAGAAATGGTAATTTTTGCTACAAACAGATCTTACAGAGCATAATCCTCAGGCTAGCTGAATCCATCTCGCTCTAACGCTAAGCCTGAAGCAAGCTGTGAGGTTGGTGATAATCACATTATTAAAGCGCTTGGAAAGTCAAGCTAATAAAAGAATCAACAGTTAGGGCAAATAATGACCCAGAAGCTACAACAGAATGGAGTGGTGGGAAGTTTCCACTTGTATCTTGGTAGTAATTGGAAGGACTAGCAGACAAATATCTACACCAAAGGACTTTTTAAAGGAGATAAACCCACAGAAAATCAATTCAAAGGAAGATGCAAAGAAAACACAACAACTGCAAAAATCTTAAGATGCACATAAAACAAAGCCTGCTTGGCTGAAATAAAATATAACCTGGAGGGGAACGTCCTCAAGATGGTTCTCTTTTTTTTGTTGTTGTTTTGGTTTTTTGTTTTGTTTTGGTTTGGGGGTTTTTTTGTTTTTTTCTTTTTGTTTTTTGGTTTTTGGTTTTTTTGGTGTTTTGTTTTGTTTTGTTTTTAAATTAAAAAACTCTACTCAGCAACTTAAAATAGGCAACCTTCTTCTCTTTTATTTTTTCCTCTACAGTAAACCCTTTTAAATATAGCATCATTTCCCTCTCTTTTTTCCGTACTAGAACTGATCCTTTACTTGAGGATAATGGCTGTATGAATTAATAGGGCAGAAATGGTAGACAAAAAATTCCTGAACATAAGTAAGTGCAGTTTTCCGTTCCCAGCCCCCACAAAAAGGGCAAGGAGAAAGTGAGCAAGGCCTTGAATTATGCCTTTTGTTATCAGTCACTGCCCTGAGATACTGAACCGAAACAGAGCTGATAACTCCAAGGTGACATCACAACCCAGTCTTCACGAACTGACATAAACACTTGATATTCAGTTAACCCCAAAGATAAGGCACAACTCCCTTAACAGAAACTTTTGTTTGATTGCACTATTTTTGAACAAATAATCTTTTCAAGTATCAAGCTGTAATTTAGGAATATTAAAACATGACCTTTGCAACAGAAAGTACCAGGCTGCTGTGTTTTCATGCAACAGTAAAGCAGCACAAAGCTTGCAAAGGCTAATGTCCAAATTCACTCCATTTGCTTACTGTATTACATCAAGAAATCCACATTTTAAATGAGAAATATCTTATGCCAATAACACATCTAATCATTCTTGGTGATTCAATTAAATTCTTGCAGGCAATTCTGGAAAGTGTTTCATTAACTTTTAAACTATATTGTTGTGTAAAGAAGGGAGCCATGCATCACTCCTGTTCTGTTCCTGAAAGAGATGGGCCGGCAGCACTTCCGTGAACTGAAGCTCTTAATAAGCCAGATCTACTTTGCTGTCTTATCAGAACTCACCAGTGCAAGTGAAAATTAACCAATCCTGCATCAAAAGTGGATCCAACATGATGGGGCAGTAACTTTGTTTAGCTATGATTTAAGTCATGCTAGTAGACTGAAAAAGCAGCCAGAAACAAAGTGAAGCTGATGTGCTCTCTCATTTTGGAGTTGACCTGCAAGCTACTATTCACATTCCCAGTTTGGGGACACTGCAGGACATCCAAACACCACTACAAATGTCTGGAAAGTGGCATAAATTCCAAGTGAAGACATAGGCAAGATGGTATTAATTCACTAAAAGGTTAGGAATAAACAGTCAAACTGTAAACAAAGTGGAAGTTTCTCGCAGCCAGAATATTCTACCTGTTGTTCTGTAAGGAAAGAGGAATCTGATCATTTAAGTAAGGTGGTCTAGGTCAGCACAGTCTAATCCTGGTACTTCCTCTCCTCTTGTCATATCACAGCAGTAGAGACCAGCTGAGATGTTCAGCCTAACAAAAACCAGTCTTAAGCAGATCCAAATGTAGGCTGAGAGCACAATCCTAAACCGTTCAAGCAGAGGGACACGCGCTCACCTGCAGAATGATCTTGCACGGGCTCAGAGCTACCACCACCATTCCTATCTCCACTCTACTGGAGCAGTAAAACAGGGCTGATTGGAGCTGAGCTTTTTTAATGGTGTATTTCCTTTTTTTTTTTTTTCCCTTAAATATAGCAAGCTGGGTTTCAGACTGGCAAAGTGAAAAGAAATTCTGATTCCACAGTTTTGCTGCATCATGGGAGCTTCTGCTAAGACAGGTTCTTTCAGAGGGCTTTTCAGATAAACTCTATTTGCCCATTGTGTTGTAATGCACAATTCTTCCCCTAGCCATTCCAGGAAGGGGAGGGGAGCATGGAGAGGGGAAAAAACCCTGTAATAAAATATGGATATTTCCTAAGAAAAAGTAACATCTTCGGTGGTTAAAAAATATATCACAGACTAGTAATGTGAAGGATGTCTAAATGAATTTAGTATTTATTTTGCTGGTTTTCAGTCGTTCACGTGGCCTCTGCTCATATGATCCCGTGTTTGCTTCAGTCCACATCCTGCAGAGCACTGGAAGTGCTGTCTTTGTGCCCTGCCCTGACTGCAGCGCTGGTCACAGACCCAGGGACCCAACACCGTGGTGTTTACCAAAAATAATAAGGCAAATATATAATTGCTACCACAACCTACAATTCTAAAACCTGTTAGCCTTTTATGGCAATTCTGAATCTTCTCTATCTTCAATTTACTTTTGACTCAAAAAAAATTGAAAGGAGTTTTATCCACTATTTACAATCAAAGAATTCTCACTCCTTATAGCACCTGCAAGTCTCTGCAAATAGTAATTTTTAGTACCATATCCAACCTTGTACCTATGTGTTCATGTATTTGGTAGTACAATTAGCAGTGTTCAGAACTACAGAATTGATTTTCCACCACAGAGAGCATATTAAACAAAATGTTTTATGCAGCATTCTTCAAAAAAATTAAGGCAACAGTGCTTAACAGGATAAGGATTCTGCCTGAGAATTATACTCTTATGATTAAAACTTGGTTATAAAGCAACAGCCTTGTACTGATACAAAACTGACTTGAGAATATTTTCAAAATATAGGGGACTTTAAAAACCTGTAAGATTCTGTGAAGAGTAAAATAAAATGGCATCTGAATATTTAGGTATACTTTCCAGACAAAATGCTACATTCTTTTATTAAGCAGTCTAAGCAGGCATAAGAGGGGGGAAAAAACCAATTTCAATGTGGGCAGTTGCTTAAAACCTTTAATTAAAAAACTGCTCTTTTGAGTTGTAGGTTATTGACAGTCTGAAGAGCTGCTCCAAATCAGAGATATTACAGTGTGCACTCCCAAACCACTCTAACCAAGATGAATCTACCTATTACCAGGTTAGGATAGCAGCTATTATTATGGACCCTTGATTTCTTTCAAGTAGCTCCAATGGAATAAGCCACAAGTGAATAATAAAGATCTTATAATAGCCCTTAAGAATTCTTTTTAGCTTAGAAGGCACAGAAATGAACTCGGGAGAGTTAAAGAACTCTCATCTCCTGATAAGAAAAATAATTAACCTGACTTAATGTATCTGAGTAGGTCTTATATAAATCAGACTTTTGTACTTCAAGAGCCAGACTAAAACCATATATTAGAAGAGTATGTAGATATTGTCTTATAAGTACACATGGCAGATATCTAAAACCACAAAGGTCTGCAGGTCATTTTGTGAAATGTTCAATATATCCTACTTAAAAGGAGATGTGTGAAGTACTTACAGTGCTTAGTTTGCTGGAGGTAATAATGATTCGTCTCTCATGCAACATACTGGCATAAAGTTGCAGCATGTTGTTCACATCCACAGCAACAAAATATTCAGTGAGGTTTCTCTGTTTAAATGAAAAAAAAAAATTAACAATATAGCAACAGCAGTAGCTGAGTGGAACATCTGATGTATATTACTTGTGAACATTTTTGTCTAATTAGTAGGTGGGGAAAAAAACCTACCCAAACTATTAAAGAAATCCCTTTGCACCAAAATTCATGCACTTTAAAAATAATTAATTGGGTTTTTAAGCAAATGAAAAGTTAACTGTGGTGTGAGGTATTACCATTTTGCTCATTTCATTATGCTTGTGACTTAGATTTGCCCTTTTTTTTTTTTCAGATTGGAAAAAACATGCGATTGGGTATTAAATTCATATCACCATATGCTTTTAAGGTGCCCAATGCTCCCAACCCAAGCACAGAGCTTCCACCCCTGTGATAACTGCTCTGTCACAGCTCCAGTAACAAAACTGCTACTTTGCCAGGCTCTCCCGAAGCCAACACGTTTTATTCCATTTCACGCACATAGAACAGCTCGTTGAACACCACCAAGCCTTTGCCTGGGCTGTGTGTGCCCGGACATCAAGCATCCTGCAGCACTGGTGGAAGGTGCTGGGTCCTTCCGGCAGCCACCCTTCTCACCCCCGGTAAGATTAAACTCATTGTGGGGTTTAATCAGAGGCAAAGCCACCAGAACATCCCATTAATAGTTGAGACAACAGAAAAGTGAGGGGGGAAGAGAAAAAAAGTGGGGGGATCTCTGTGTTCCAGCTGATTGTAACAGTTATTTCTGCAGGGCACAGCACCAGAGACACACGAGCTCTGAATAAGCTCAAACAGCTACCAGCAAAAATGCCTGGGAAAACAGCAAATTTCGGTAAACGCTGGAGAACATGCATGGAAATACACTAATACAGCCCTCAATATGCAAAATATTTCGTTTCACACATTCATTATCACATCTGCAACCAGAACTCCTATTCATCTCTTCTCACGGACTACAATGTCACTGAATGTTCATGCAGGGGGTCCATCCAGGATGGACCCTGGTGGAAGGACAGACATCAGCAGTGGAACTGCCCACTGACATTCTATTCTGGATGTGGCCAACACACAGCAGCAAGGTCACCCTGCCCTGAAAAAACAGCCAGGGCAAGATGAGCAAGAAAAGCTTCAGAGTGAGAAGGCTTCATTTTGGATATATTGCAGATTAAACAAAAAAAACCCCAAACCAACTAAAAACAAACAAACAAAAAAACCCCAAATACCAAAAAATAAAACCAAAAAAATCAAAAGGACAAACAAAGATCCAATGGTCAATCCAGTTTCATGCAAATTCATAAACCCATTATTAATTGCAAGACATGGAGTATTAGACTTATTCTTGGTCCACACTGCACAGACTTTTGGAAGAGAGAAAACCTGGAGTTTTAAGGCTCCAAGCACTCCATTTTAGAAAAAAAACCCTCATGTCTTTCAAGTGCTACTTTTAAGGGGTTGTCAGAGGCTGATGCTCCATGAGAAATCGAGTCCAATTTACCTTGGACACCCTTTAACACCACAGTTGATAAGGGTGTGCTGATTGTGTGTTGATAAAGCTGTGGCAAAAAAACCAGTTCACAGTCTTGTACAGATCAATTTATCTTTGGGAGAAAGCACAGTTACTTCTCCGTTACACCTGAAAAGTTACTGCCCCTGACATATGTAAACCTTAAAACAAAAGGTAAAAAAATTCATTTTATTGTGAATTTACTGTAATTACCTCACCTCTTCACTCCTTGCATGTTCTGACTCTCTATTAGTATCTTACTATTTTGATTCATACTGAAAGGATGAGCCTTTTATAAATGCAGTAAAAAATAATTATAGAAAGGCACCTTGAAATTATTTTACCTTTCTTGAACCAGAAAAATAAATCTACATTGGCATCATGGCAAGATCTTTCATCAGCCACAGGCCCAGACAGATGCTTTCCCACATTTTCTTCAGTTTGAGCCCCTAACATACCTTCTAGCCTCCAAACTGTGTTCTAGAGAACCCCAAATCAAAAGTTAAGAGATTTCTTAAAAATAGATGCATTCAAAGCATCAGGTGAAACAGATGAAAATACACATTTAAGAACTAAGTCCTGTCCTGCCCAAGGAGCCCTAGCAGCAAGTGTCCTCTCTTTTATTCCTCCATCCAGCAACTTCCCCTCATTTCTCACCCTGTGGCCCAGGATGCCAGGGGAAGCCAGGAGCAGCTCCCTCCTGTCCAACACCCTCAGCCAGCAGGAA
>VYZT01005515.1:2318-26178 GCA_013400735.1 Pomatostomus ruficeps
ATATGGGAGCAACAGGAGGTATTGCCTGTTGGCATTTGTGCTTTCTTAAACTGCAAGTAGAAGTTGTTTCCAGTGCCAAGTACGATGGGCCCACAGGGTGAGAGCCACATACGATACCTGTCATTGGTCTAATCTCTATATCATACTGTCACTTGAGTAAACTGCATTTTGCTCTTGGAGCAAATTGTTCTGGAGCGACTTGTAGCACATATTCATTACTTTGTAAGATTTTTAGTACCGGTAGAGGAGATTAGATGTAAATTCCAATTATGACAGACTTCTACATTTGCTAATATTTGCATTTCCTCAGCATGATTTTAGACCTGTTATTTTAGTACAAACATGAAGACTTTCTTTCTTCCTTTGTGTCCTCTGGGTAGCTAGAAGCAGAACTGTAGCACTTTCTTTGGTCCATAAATCTTTGGCTTACCTGGGACATGATGGCCAATCTCCCAAGCTTTCCCCACTGTGTGGTCTCAAGGAGTCTCCCACTGGGACTCACTCAGAAGTTGCTGCCTTTGGTTAGCTTGAATGGACCTGTCAAGGAGTATTGATGATCTGGTAAGAATTAAAAAGCCAGAAGGATGCCAGTGACATGTGTCTTCACTTACCTTTCTCATCCTGCAAAGCCTGTGCCCTTCTCCTGGCCAAGACCTTGCTTGATGTTTTAGAGTAGACAGGATGCTTCAAGCTGTTTGGTAGGAACAATTTAAGAAATACTTACAGTCTGAAAAAGCAAAAGCTGATCATATTGGCTCCTTAATGCCAGATCAGGATTACGTCTTTCCCTGGTTTAGTGACATGGCATTTTTGTCAAGCATTATGACACATTGTGATTAAAAATCAAGGTCAGTACAAGAAGTATAGTATCAGTAATCATTGGTCAATGCCACTGTGGTCTTCCATATGCAAAAGTTCTTTTCCTAAGGAGGTTTATTCTGACTCTGACAGGGTCATCTGACTTCTCTAAGTAAATTATGATGAAGAAAGATAATTCCTGAAGCTGGTAGCAAAACAGTGTTTTGGTGGCTCAGAACTTCACTTGAGGGCTGGTGAGAACATGGATGACCAAAACATTTCATAAATAGGCAAATATGAACTATATTTAGTAAGTTTCATAGTAGGCATCTTGGTAATAGTTACTTGTAGCACGATCAAGGGAGAGGATTGTCCTGCTCTGCACCGTTGCAGCCTCACCTTGAGTCCTGTGTGCAGTGTTGGGCAACACAAAATAAGAAAGATCTAAAGCTATTAGAGAGTGTCCAGAGAAGAGGAAGCTGTATGAAGAGCAGCTGAGGTCAGTTGGTCCATTCAGCCTGGAGGAGACTGAGGACAGACCTCATTGTGGGCAACACCGTACTCATGAGGGAAAGGGGAGGAGCAGGCACTGATCTCTTCTCTGTGGTGCCCAGTGACAGGATCTGAGGGATTGGCCTGAAGTTGTGTCAGAGGAGGTTTTGGTTGGATATCAGAGAAAGGTTTTCCACCCAGAGGGTGGTTGGGCACTGGAACAGGCTCCCCAGGGACCTGGTCACAGCACCAGCCTGACAGAGTTCAAGAAGCTTTTGGAAGATGCTCTCAGGCACGTGGTGTGATTCTTGGGGATGGTCCTGTGCAGAGCCAGCAGATGGACTTCAATAATCCTTGTGAGTCCCTTCCAACTCAGCAGGTTTTGTGATTCTACGATCCAATTGTGTTGTTATGTTGTAAATAAAATGTATTGCTCTCACATAGCCCAGGAATCTCTACGTTACCTGGGAATTAACATTAAACAAAGCATATTTACAAATGTAGATTTAAAATGAGATGTATGCTATCTCTAAGGACATAAGGACTGAGGTTTCAGCATTAAGAAAACCCCACAAATTAGATAAAATCAAATCCTTTTCCAGTTGCACACATTATCCTCAAGGTTAAAAGGATTAAAACTCTTTCTGGAGGAATTCAACGTAAGACTGAAAATGTAGTCAAAAAAGTCGCATTGTGGCTGCCTGATGTTCGACTTTTGATAGCACATCCCCAAAGACTTCTCTTTGACGTACCTTGAACAGAGAATGCTTGTTTCCCATGAATCCTGTTGTTGCTGATACAGCTCATTTATATCTAAGTGGTATCTAATATGGCAGTGCTGTATTATGGCTTTAAGAAAAAAGCAGTTGAGTGGCTCATTCGCCTTTGTAAACCTGCTGTGCCTAAAGATGTATTTTAGCAATTTTGTCTAAAGCCTAAATCATAGTAACTAATTCTGTACAACACACAGTTTTAAACAGAGCATAAAAGAAAATATTGTTGCCCATTAAAACGAAATAAAAGCCATAAAAGTTGTGTTTCAGAGGCTGTGTTTATGCACTTGTGATAGTAAGTGATGATGCTTTCCTTTGATATTTGAGGCCCCTATCTTGAGTGACACAAAGCAGATCTCTTAGGAATCATCTTAGCTTGAACAGTTGGTATGGCTGAAGGAGCAGTGAAGCAGAAGGGTGTAAGTTACTGTCTCTGAAGTATTTCACACTAACTGCAGGCACAGGCAGTTCTGTAGGGTGCACACACATACATATGCATGCACACACACACACACACGCAGAAGCAGTGGGAAATCGGGTGAAAGTTGAATGTTCCACCTTCAACACAGGTAAAAGTAAAATCTTGCTCACAGTCAGGAGGAAGCTCTCTGGAGATTAATGAGAGGCTTTTGCCCGGCTCAGACCAGGTGCTGTTAACAGACACCATGTACAGCTTAGGAATCCTGCTGGCCTTTCTTCCCTCTTCACTTCCTCCTGCCCCAGAGATATGAGCACAAATCCCTTCTTTCCCTGGTATTGCCACAAAGGTATAAGCAGATCTCTGCTCACTCTGTGCTGCTTTGCTGTTTGATGCTAGGTTCAACATACAGATCAGTCCCAGCAACTTTGGATTTTGAAGTGGCTGGAGCTGAAGTCACTGTTTCCGCAGTGCATGCTGGCATCACTCCACTTGTGCTCCACCTGATGATGGCCACGGTTATGTGTTGTTTGCTAACATAACCATTCATCAGACTGCTACAGTCTAGAGGCAGTTCCATCTTTCAGGGACCTGAGATGATTCATGGATGGATTTTTAAAGCATCTGTTGTGTGAGGAGACACTGCAAGTTGCAGGCAGGCTGCAAAGAAAGAGTGGAAAAGCTCCTGAGAAGCTTTCTGAAAACTGTGTAGTTGTATTTAAAAGGGAGGCAGTTATTTTTTATCTTTCCTTGAAATTGTGGCTTGACTACATCATTATGAGGTGCCTCTGAAATCTGTTGGTAGGAGCAGCCATTATGGTAACTCTTAAAATACCAATTCCCCTAATTCATCTTTCCACTCTAGTTTGTGTCCCCAGCTAAAGGTAGCACTTCTCAGTGATGCACAAAACAGAGCTTTTACCTTCCCCTTGCAAATACCCTAAGAGTATAGACAGTTCTCACTTTTTCTCCTGTGTCTTTGTATGTTTAAAAGACAGATTCGACTCCAACCATATTCAGTTTCAACAGCTTTTTGAGGCTGCTTAGAGAAATGTTGAATACATTTCCTATACATCCATCAGGTTGGTGACAGATCTTGCATAACCAAACGAGAAACTCTTGTGAATTGGGGACCTGACTGGCAAAAAATGACTCAAAAGTTCTGCTTTTCAGATACTTAAAGAAGAGATAGTTTTTGAGACTTATGTTTTGCCCTTGCAAGTTTTGCTTCCATGAAAACGTGTTGTTAGTGTGCATTTTGCTCATGAGGAATGAACTCAGATCATCTGTGTTTCAGTTCCACACGTAAGTACAAGATTACTCCACATCCAATCTGGAGCAGTTGCAGAATGCTGCAGCCAAGCTTTGCTTTAGACAGTCCACATCAGTTTTGCAAAACAGACTGGTACCAAGTGGGTCACAAAGAAATTTAATTTGAATTGCATGTAAGGTTGACTTCCTTACCCTGCCTTTCATTTTGGCTGTCAGAGCACTAGATCCAACTGGAGCAGTGGCCTGGCTCAAGATAAGGTGTAAAATGACTACATTATAGGTCAGCAGCAGCCACAGCCTGAAGGTTTCATCTAGGGGTGTCCTTTTTGGAAAATTCTGTATCCAGTTGTTAAAATGTGCTTTTCTTCCTCTGATATAGTAAAAAGTAAAGTATGTACAGTCCTGGATGGTGTGAGCACTTTCTGAGATGAATAGTAATATTGAGACTGATGGAAAGGTTTTTCTTGTTGCATTTGGTTTTGCTTTAGATTTAGGATTTAATATTTTGCCTGAACACCTCTTATTTTTGTTGGGGTTTGTTGTGGAGGTTTTTTTTTCCAGGTCTTGGATTTCTTGCATTTAAATGAAATTATTTTCTTCAAGGGATTTTAGTACAGTCATGACTGAACTAAAATATATCCAAATAAAAATAGTAAATAACCATCTCAATCTGCATTGCAAATTTGCATCTCAATCTGGTTTTTATAGTAATAACTCCCATATACTCATAACACTTTATATTCTCTTGTTTCCAGTCTGTATATAAGAGTTCTGTTTTCACATTTGATGACTTAAGGATTGCCTGCTCCTTTATTCTAGTAAAGTGCTTACGCATAAAGAAAATGAGGAAAAATGAGCAGGCAAAGAAAACAAAACAGAGAAACAAGCACTTCTTAATGTTAAAAAAAGAAAACCTGAGAAGGTGGTTAAATGATTTTTGCCTTGAAACAGCGAGAGGAGTGGTAAAGTGGGAGGCAAGAGGTGAAGGGTGTCACAGAGTTTGGGGTTTCCACCCCCAGTTATGCACTGGCTGCTATGCTGCTGAATTACACTGAAAGCACTGAATGGTGCCATTGTATTCCTTTTCAAAAGCTGTGGGCTATGAAATTCAATCTGAGATATTTTTAATGAGTGTTCTGAGCCTCAGTCGCAGCTCTTCCCAAGAAACAACAAGCACAGTGTGCCACTAAATAGTGCCAGGGCCGGGGGTTAAACTCATTCAGTTTTTTGCTCGCAGGGAGAGAAAGTAATATCAATATTTGTTTGAGAGGTATATACTTAGTTCCAGAGTTGAGCTTTAGTAAAACAGCTTTCCATAAAGAAAACGTTCTGAAAAATGAGGTTCTATCAGCTTCACATCAAACTCCCATCAAGTTTCTGAAAACAAATCTTATGTTGTGTTTTCCAAAGTCAGTGCCCACAGCACACATGCTGGGCTTGTGCAGTGGGCATCCTTGTGCTGCAGAATGCTGACAGGCACATCCCTGTGGGCAGAGCCTTGTGCTGGAGTGCAACTCATGCCAGATGGAGACATCTGCCCAGTTACACCCTTGGCTGTCAGTTAAACATACGTAATTCAGAGGTAATCTTTGTCAGAGAGATGCCTGCTGGCATCCCTGTGTCCCCACTAAGGTTTTTGGTGTCAGAGCTGGAATGGCTTTGATGTGACTCCCTCACTTCTTGCCCCTATGAACAAGACACCGCTTTTCAGAGAAGAATTTCTGGCATACACCTGGTTTTAAAAAAAACATGTAGCCCAAAAGTATTGTTGCCTTTCTTACGTGCTGATTTGCAAAGTAGTTTGTTTCAGATCATGAGGAAAGCACTGTTTAATGCATCTGCCCTGCAACTCACACCAAGATCTTAAATTCCTGATGGGCTGGCTCTGGTTTTTGCAAGTCATCACCAGTCAGTGTCAAGGCTCTGAAGCTGGAATATATCATGTGGATGATCCTCTTCAGAAAGGAAAATAGTCACTTCCAGCAGTGGATGGTTGCCTTGCTAAGGGGATAAAGAACAGCCACAAACCACTTTTAGTTTTGCTAGTAAAATTAGGCAGAGATGACTCAGCATTTACAGGAGCTAATTTAGGGAATAAGATGACATATTTTTAGTAAGTTTTCTCATTGTTCTGTTAATGCCTCATTTTTCTTGTCCACACTGTGCATTTTAACAACGTTCAAGGAAAGTAATTTTGGTTTAGTAACAGTGGTGCTGCCAAGAGTCTCCCACTGGAAGTCTAGGAATTTAATTGTTGGTATGTGAAATTTTGCAGCCTTAAACTGTTATTTAAAAGACTTGCTCTGCCACTGCAGACTTCCCATAAATGTTTTACACCTATCTGAAGGAAGTTACGGTTGTACTACAAGCAACAAGGTTTGGTTTTTTCAGGAGGACTAATTAGCTTCTGCAGAGACCTGTTTTTGCAGTTTGATGTTTTTTGGGATTAGGTGTTTTTTGGCATTACCAAGATCAGCATTCGCGTTTCATGGGAAGGCATGTGTTGTCCCCATTAGGACAATTTGTTAGAGGATTGTTGGGCAGATAACAATGACATTTTCCAGCTGAATTCATAAGCAGATGTGATCAGAGCACCACTTTTAAGTTGATAAAGTGAATTTTAGGTGCATATGTGTGAAGTGTGGGATTTTGTAAAACCAGTAGAGAAAAGTTAATACAAGATCAGTTGTACTTTCTAACTGAGAGTTAGATGCCAGCTAGTTAAAATGCTGTAAATAGAGCCAAAGAACCAGTGAACCAGAAAACTAATCATGAACTATTTTGTTAATGTTTTTCACCATGAGTAATATTTTGTAATAAACAGATGTGTAGTTAGACTACTGTGGCCAAAAGCTGTTTATTTTTTGTTTCTATGGTTCGTTGTGTTTAGCCAGTGAGAAGTTTCAGTTTTTCTTTGGCACTGATGACAGTGGGATGGATGTGTGAAATAAATTCTGTGGAATTTTGTTCCTACAGCTACCTGAGGAGGACATTCTCCAAGCTCCAAGAATTTGTCTCTTTCTTCCCCTTTCTTCTTTTCAAAGGGCTCCACTAGCTTTGTGGTGGTTGCTGCTGATTCTGCAGTAACAAATATCTTATCAACTAGAAATCTGAGTAATTGAAAGGTGGCAAATAAAATCAGTATTAATATCAGTTTGCATTTGTGAGAACTGCAAAGAAATCAAATTATTGGAGCATTACACCTGAAGATGACACGTTGATCTGTGATGTGAAAGGCTCAGTTCTGAGGGTGCCCAGCCCATGTCTGCTCTGTTTGTGTGTCCTTTCATGCACATTGAAACGGCATATATAATAAATACAGTGTGGGTGGTGTTTACCCATTAAGGTACAAAGCTGTAATTTTATGAGCCAAGTGAAAATAGACCAAGCAGAGCCCCCAGTTCCATAGCTTTACTGTATTGTAATTATGGAGATGTACAGTTACCTGAGGATTTACTGTAGCTGAATTTTGCATTAGTCTGACTCTGCTATAAGAAAAAGCTTAACCAAGCAGTACTGAAAATAGCCTCATCATAAAACTTTTTGTTAGCTTTGCTAGATAATGCTTTTCTTTTTCCTTCCACAGCATTTAAAGAGGATTATTTAGTATTTAGTGTTCACCTGAATTTTACTGTTGGCTATTTCTACTAAATTTGATTTTTGGGCATTGGAAGAGAGTTTAAGGTCTAGTAAGAGCAGTCCTTCTGGTTCTGCCTGTTTTAGAAAATATTTTGACATAAACTAATTTGTCATGATCGGAAATCCAAGACCATGTTTACAATAACAAACCCGTGTTTCAGATGTAGAAAACCACAATTTTCTTTTGGAGACCATGCTAGAAATGCAAGCAAATGAAAGGGTTATTAAACCCCTTCTCTTTGTATTTTTTGCCTCACTAATTGTTCGCTGTGTTGATTTTTGGTTAGCAGTGGAATTCCTAAAATAGTCGTTGTTGAAGTCTGTCATAGCTGATAGGTGTGTGGGGGAGGAAGTCTAATTTTGCCGCTGCATTTTTTAAGGGCAGTAAAACATACCTGAAGTAAAAAGTGCCATGTCTTAAAATCACACTGTTTTTAAAAGAAGGTGCCACCACCACCAAAACTGACCAAAGGGTAAAAGTGTGGAAGGCAAGCACTGGCATTAAGGGAATACAGCTTATGTGTTGAGTGTAAAAGCAATCCACTAAAATCTTGAAAGAAAAGAACACTAAATAGTCCCATTGTACACACAGAGCAGATGATCAATCGCCTGTTTTTAAGGCAGCATAAGAGACTTATTCTGTTACTGCTTTTGGCCTCAATCCGCCCTTTGATGGTATGTGCGCAGTCTGGGCAAAAGCATGTGGGATATGTGCCAGGAGTGGAGCCTTCAACTACATTCAAATGAAAAATATCTTAAAAAGAACGGGGCGCCTTTAGGTTATCATAAAAATCTGCCTCTTCTATACCCTCTTTTCAAAGGGGATGTATACCTGGTGGCTGCAGGTCCAGAGTGGGGATCTGCCTACGTAACAGTGGTGGTGGGAGTGTGTGGCTGCACTGTTCAAAGGTGTCGCTTCTCCGCCATTCTTTGGCCTGGAATGTAGGAGTGACAAATCACACTTCTTCCAGCACTTCTCAACTACCCAGTCTAAGCTGCACCGTCAGGTAAATACTAGTAAGCCCAAGTGTAAGAGCTATCTTTATGGTCTAATGTTATTTTTATAGTCATCTAATCCTTCCCATAGGATTAACACCTGCACTTTGAAAGGGAGGAGAGGAGAAGAAGGGCAGAGGATCTCCAAGTGTCGTGGCAGTATTAGGTCCAGAGCAACAACTCTCAGAGCAGTGCTTCTTGCCTTTAATCCCACCTTTCAGGAAATAGACTTTTGCTAAATATGAATTATGCATTTCATTTTACACCAGAAAGGAGAACTGTTTAAAATATGAAATTTTGTCTTCAGATGCTGACAGCATTGTTCTCCTGTGAGTAGTTTTCAAGCCTTCTTTGAAATATAAATTTCTGACAGGGTTATTTGTTTAAGAACCCTGTGCTCAATCTTATCTGTGAGGTTATTTTCATACTATTTGCTTATCATGAACAGTTGTTGGTTGGTTTTCTTTCATTTCAAAACTGTAGATACATACATAATTTTTAACAGTTTCAAATAACTGAGAAAGTTATGCTGTTAAGAACATGGGTTGTTATTTTTAGTAGTGATTACAACTGTGTATGACTTCAGAAATAGTAATGAAATTACTGAGTGAAGTTTACACAATCATTTCAATGCAGTTGTTAAACTGGAGTATAGAAATAATTCAGCAATCTGATTTGGCTGATCTGATAAAAGACTGATCACTGCAAGGGATTTTTTGGTGATTAACCATGAAAGAGCAAATACAATTTTAAACCTTGTATTTAACCTTTGTGCTGTATAGTATTTAAGTATTTGTAAAATATTAAGCATGACCAAATTGTCACATTTCATTTTAAAGCATTTGTGCATCCAGAATGTGATTGGAACAGGGCTTTAGTGGAGGAAATGCCTCCCTTTATATGGTGGCAAGTGTGAATTATGAATGTACCTTTTTCTTTTAGATAAATGTAAAGGAATTGTTTTATCTCCTCTGAGCTGCTACTACTGTACAAGCAAGTGTAATTAAAACCCAAAACAACCCAAACTTCTTTCTGAGTCATTTGCAGCCGTTTTGAAGAAGAGAAGGAAAACAGGGTTGTCTTTGTTTCCACATGAAACTATTTCTTACTTTAACCAAAAATGGGACATATGTTTTTCAGATGTTCAGAAGAAAGTGTTTGTTTGGTTTTTTTAAACTGGTATTACTGCTCAGTAATGTAAAAACAAACAAACAAACAAAACCCTTTCAATCAAAGATCTTGTTCAAGCTGAGATCAGAGAATATTTGACTAAACAGATTGAAAATGGTAAAATCATTATTTGACCATAACCATATATACTTATTTTTTGGTACATAATTAGTGGAATAATTGCTGAATTAACGATGAGAATTGGTGTAATGTGTCCAAACCTACTTCTTTTAAAGCTCTGAATATCTTTGAGATATAGCCATGTACTTTCTTTCTTTAAAAAAACCCCAAAATATATTGCAGCCTGTGTCAGAGAATGGTCTAAACAAGTATGTAGAGGGATATTTTTTTAAAATGATTGGTGTTTGCTAGGACATGAAAGAATTGTTGAACCTATTAAAATATTCACCATTGGAAGACCGTAAGCAACATACTGTTTTGGATTTTGGTGGGAGTAGAGTGAGGCTGAATTGAGTAGGACTGAGATAATGAGCAGACAGCAAAATGTTGAATGTATAATGCGCAAAGCAGGCTAGTTTCACTGGGAACCTACATAGCTTGCAGCTAAATGTGGTGATGCACATTATTCATCATTTAGAACTTGATGTTCCCTGGAAATGTAAAGTGACTTTTAAAATGTGATTTCACAGAGCTAAATGAAAGACCAGTTCAAACTGCATTAAGCAATAAAGATGTGTAGCTGGAAGTCAGTGAGCTTCTTTTCATTGTAATAAATTTATAATATTATTTTGGTGTAAGTAAATACCACATCAAAAGAAAAGTAGTAATTCTCTGGTATATCAGTCTGACTGGGTCTTTTACCTTGTCTAAAATGGACTTGTTAAAACTGATGTCAGGGCTCCTTGTTGTCAGGCTAAAGATACACCTGTATTACTCAGGAAAAGGCACTGCTAGTGTGCTCAGATGAGTGGTTTGGGGTGGGAAGAATTGCTCTTTGGAGCTGCAATATTTTTTCATTGATTATACAGGAATCTGGCTGTCAACAGAAATAGAAGCAGGGGACTATCACCTGCTGCAGCTACTTCCCAGCTCCTGGGGGCTGGAGGAACCTTCTCTCACTTGTATTCCGCGAGTATACCATGCTCTCCTGTTTCCTTTCCCTTGCAGCCTCAAGGGTGGTGGTATCTGTGGTAGCAAGTGGTCTGGAGGTACAGTCTTGCCACCAGCCTTCGGTGCTTCCATGCTTCCATGCCAATGTCCCCATGGAGCAGACTGGTGCTCACATGGAGCAGGGAAAGCAGCCAAGCTCTGCCTTACGCAGATGCAGCCACGGGGCTGTGGAACAGGAGCCAGTGAAGCTTGCGTGGTACTTGCTGTCTGAGGCATGGCAGCAGGGCCATGCTTGATGGTCGGAAAATGCCTTCCAAGTTCTGTGGAAAACTTGTATTTTCTCCTAGGCCTTGTAACCATGTTTAAGTCAGGCACAACTGTTGACTTCGGATGATGTCATCGGTGTGGCGCACTCGTTCCTGAATGCTCCCTCTGTCAGCTTGTGTTTACAGCCCTGAATGACTCCTGGTTTGCTTCCATACCTCGTAGACTGAGCTTTTAATTTATTGTGTTTAAATTTTTCAGTAGGGATGTCATGGAACTGCACTGAATCAACATCTCTCTGAAACCTTATGAGTTCTTGCTTTTGTGGATGTTGTACTTCTCCTTCTGGACCTGCAAGACCGGAGTTTCATCAGGCTCTAAATCTCAGCAGATTTTATATGCACAGCATTTCCTTTGAAAGAGCTGTCAGATTTTATTTTGAGGTAGACTAATCAAAGCTGAGTTTAGAATAATAATATTTACAAATACTAGAGTAAGAAGCATTTCTTTTTATTGAGGCTTACTCCAGAGAAAATGCCAAGTCTCACAAATGCTACAAGACTGCTGTTCCTTCATCTAAATGCCTATAAGAAAAAAAGCTTTATGAAAACACTCAGCAGGTTTTAATCAGATGCTTTTACTCATGGTGTGAGATCAGACAGCTATGCTCTCCTCTGCTAACCTTGAGCAGTGTGGTAATGCAGGTAGGCTCTCTGCATTTTTTCCTGTTGGTCAAAAATCTCCACTCAGAGACACTCCTTTTCCTGTGAGGAAAGATGAAGTTTGGACTTTGTCAGACAGAAGTCCATCAAATACTTCAGCTAGACATATATACATACTCACAGGCACATTACCGCTTTTCTGGTTGTGCAAAAGTAGGAAAGCTTCTTGCTGTGAGGGTTACTGATAAACCCATTCTTCCTCCCTCTAGCAGCCCCAGCCAAACTGTGAAGACCTGAGACTAGTCTGGAAGCAGGAGTATTTACTTCTAAATCATTTGTAGATGTGTTTCAGAGCAGTAGAGTAATATCATTATTACACATTATTATCAGTCGAATGCGTTTAATATTCTTCCGTTGCCTCCAATGAAATGCACTTAGCAGGAAGCTCTTCCACTGAGACATGGTGCATGTTTGTTTGTGCCTACCTACAGTGCTAGATGGAGTGGAAAGTGTGGGAAGCTCTCTGTTAGATCTGACATATGAGGCACAGTGGTCAGTGCAGGCTGGGTGGTGAACACTGGGGATGCTTTTGGTTTAATGAAGCTGGAGAACATGAAGTGAGTGTATTCAAATATTCTTGCACTTGAGACTTATTTTGGCTGCCATTGTGTCAAATCAAAAGTGCTCTATCTAGAAAAAGAGATGTCTCTTTTTCCCTTCCTTCTTTGTATCCTCTTGGCATTTTAATATGAATTAGTTTAGTTACTGCAAGGTTATGGTGAATGCTTAAAAAGATTTGTACTTTTATCTGCAATTGTTCTTCAGGTGTTTTTTGACAATATTCATGAGGCTAATGTTTACTACAACAAACATTAACAAGCAGTTAATAACTTGAGTGAACATTGCTTCCTAGTGGCATAGGTCTGTCAGAGGCACTGGGATTATGTTGGGTAAAAACCTGTCGAGCAAGTTCTTGGAGAAGTGAGCTTGGCTCTTCCCTTCAGGCTTTCAAACCAGCCAACACTGAAGGGTTCAGTCATGTCCTGCATGACCAGGGTGACAGTGCTGCTGTGGTGGCACATACATCCTGTGCTTCCCATAGAAAAATGTCATCACTTACCATTCTCCGGTGTAAGCCTCACTACTGGGTATTTACTTTTCACAATTCATATTAGAAAATGTTAGATAAATTACCTTTGGAAAGATGCTTAAAATTATGGCTGAAAAACAGGTATTACCCTAGGGAGAAAAAGCCTGTCTGTTTATTTTTTGATATCCCAGTGAAACAGAGACCAAACTTCATTATGCTGCATTTGGGAAGGGGTGGGATTGAGCAGGTGCTCACTCCAGGTAGGCTGTTGGTATGGGCCCTGCCTGGAGATGCCAAGACCTGGGCTCAGGCTTAGGTTTGGGCCAAGTCAGCTGGTCTGCCCACCTCTAATGGTTGTCTTTTCTTCACTTGGTTATACAGTTTCATTTTACTCTGTTATTTACTGGGCTGGAAGGGAAGGGGCCAGTCTGTAGGTTGAGTGCGTAGCCAGTTGTCCAGGATGTGATTGGTCTCTTGTAACAGCAGCATTTGTGCAATTTAATGGGCTATTATTTGTTCTGAAGTGAGTATAGACCTGTGTTTTAGGGCCTCTTGAGTTAAAATAGGTGCATTTGTCCAAGGAACAAAAATATTTTATTTCAGTGATTGGCCTTTTTATATAGAGATGATTTTTTGTAGAGACTTGCCGGTGAACTGTAATTTGTAGTATTTTCTGCAGGTGTGGGTTTAATGGATGGGCTGATGAAAAGAATCCTTACAATCAGCAGAGCGGTGGCTCTGGGAGCTAATATTGGTCTAGAACATCTGGTCTTTATAGAGGGAAGGCTTTCAGTGTGTTTGACTCCTCCAAATTACTTGCCAGCTCTGCCAGGGTAGCACAGACAGGCCTGGAGCAGCCTCAGTGCCTCCCAGCAAGAAGCTTGGGATAAGCCCATATGAAGTCAGAACCCTGGGCTTGAGCCTGTTGCGTATCAAGCAGCATCCAGTAAACCCTCAGTTCCTGGTGTTTTGTGTGATAGGTCTGTCAGTGAAAGTCCTGGTTTCAGTGGGTTGTACACAGGTGTACATGCACCACCTGACATGACTTGAAGGGCCATGGGATAAAATAAAAATTCACAGTAGAAATTAGCCTCGATAGACATTAGAAAACTATATCCAAAGTCCCCCTCTTCTACCTCTTCACTTTCATGGTACTTTTCCCTGAAAAAATCAAAATGCACTAAAGATGGATTCAGAGCTGCCATCCATGGATGGATGAATATAATCTTTAGCTTTAAAACCAGTGTGATTATTGTCAACTGCCCTGTGGGTATGGTTGTAATATCCACTGATTTTGTAAACAGTTTTGGCAGTGTTGTTTGCTGAATAATTTCTTAGCATAATAATTTTTCTACCACTGATTAAAAGCATCTTTGTAATCCTAGGTTTTGTTTTCTTGTTGCAGCAAAGAGCTCCAGGGAAAGTTCTGCATGATGCTGTTTGCAACCACCTGAACCTTGTTGAAGGTGACTATTTTGGCCTTGAATTTCCAGATCATAGAAAGATGATGGTATGTATAAGGATTAATTTTCAGCTATTTTTCATCTGCATGCACACTGTGTTCTCTCCTTCTGCTCCTTACTTGTAAGATATATTTAATCCTCAGTCTTCAAAAGGGAAAGGACTTTAAAAGAAAAATAAATGTTCTTGCCTACTGGAATTGAAGAAATGTTTTTAAAACTTGATTCTTCCTGTCAGATTTCATTGAAAGTAACAGCTAATTCAGGGACAAGCTGGGAAAGTGTTTTGTTTTTCTAAGTTGCTGTACAGAAGCCAAAGACTGGACTGTTGCAGAGCCTCATCTCTTGATTTTATAGTCCTGCTTGATTTGAAGTACAGAAATAAACTTTCTCTGCTGATAAAGAAGTTGCAATGGTTGTGACAGAGTTCGTGAAAAACATTGTGGGGCAAGAAGAGGGATAGATAAAATATAACAAGGTTAATAAAAAGGAAAGCAAATCCAAGAACCCCCCAAAAATTGATGGGAGTCCTTTCTGGGGAGCCGTGTGGCACAGGCAGGTTTCCTGGTCCTGACACTCAAGAAACTGAGATCAGCTGCTGGCAACCTTCAGACATTGCACTACTAGTATCATGTAGCAGAGAAAGCAATAGGCTAACGACTTCTTAGTCTTTAATGACTTTCTTTTTGAAGTTTGTTTTATTTTAGACTTATCGTGTAACCTACTGGCATGTGTGCTAGTTACCTGGATTGCTTTGCCAGAATGTTCTGAGGTACCTTGGCTTTCATGCCTGTTAGGTGAATTTTGCACCAGTAGCCTGGATGACCTAAAGGAGATGACTTTGGGCAGTTGTTAAAAAAAATCTTTGTTCTTTCCATCTAGCTAAAATATGCATAAGGAACAATATTTCTTAATTAGGTGAACAGTAGGAATCTCTTGTCTGTTGTGCCTTAGTACAGGCACAGACATTAGACAATAGATATTAAAACTGAATGCTAGTGGTCATAGTGTTCTAGGCTAACTATAATTAAATAGGAATTTTTTTTAAATGGATGTTAATCTTTAGAAGGGATCTACTTCACAGTGTGCTCCTGGAATTACATAAAACACAGCTCGCTTAGAAGGGTTAGTTTTCTGCCAGATATCCTTGGCTAATGCTTGAGGTAACTTGAGAGTTTAATGTAACTTTTCTAAACAGTGCAACTCTGCAGTACCATTGCAGCAGAGTGTCCATGTAGCCGTGTCGATCATGCCATTCTGACATTACTGATGTATGCATGTAAAACTGAAACAAATCCTAACATCTTTTGTATATACAGTTGCTTTTTAGCTTTCTAGAAAATGGAGAAGGTCATTTGATCAACCTTCTCTGCTTCACAGGTCATTAAGTTTTAAATAGATGACTGTCTGCATTTTGCTCAGAGACCTGAAGTAAACTAACAGTTTTCAGTCTTGTGAAAACAAAGTGGTTTATTTGCTTGAGGCACAACACAGGAGAGATTGAGGTGCTGCCACTGCCTGAGGCTCTCACAGTGGCAGGAGCTGACTGGCTGGATATATGTCCAGACAATCACAGTGGGGGATGCAGGGCTCTGATGAAGAGGAAGGTGGAGAAAACCCCCTAAGCCCAGTGCCAGTTTGACCTGCAGGAAAATGCCTCTGTGCTCTGAGCATGGTAACTCAGCTGGCCCCTACTCTTGCAGATGGAAGTACTAGCCAAATATCTGAGAGCACCAGTCCATGTTCTTGATGGTTGTTCCAGTCTTTGCTTCTGAAAAATGGGGAACTCCACAAATCTTGCTCATATCTAGTCAGCTGTGCCCCAAGAATGGTGAAATTCAGCGGAATTAATGCCTTCAACCTGAAAACAACTCAAAGAAACTAAAGCAGAAGATTTGATTATGAGTCGTTGTTTCAATGTGGAGCAGCACTCTGGGAGTATTATTTACACTTAAATTACTGTAACCAGTTTATATGATGCAATTGAGGTGAATGTTCCCATAGGATTTAAAATTTTCTGAGCTTCATAAAGGCCATAATGTAGAACTCAAGCATTGTGCAAGTAAAAAACCCTGCAGTTGATGGTATATCTGAGAAGTAAAACACACGTGCATATTTTATATTCATATCATCTAAAGAAAATGAGTTGCTTTTCCAGTGTAGAGTGCAATGTAAAAGGAAAAATAAATATTTAGAGCATATTTGTTTGGATGTAATCATATGTTTGTGAAGTCATATATTCACAATTTGACTGTGTTTATTTCAACATGCAAGGCTCCAGCCCTCATATCTGACATGCTGACAGTTGAATGTCAAGTTGCCTGGCAGCTGTATACATTCAAGCATGCCATGCTTGGAGCAGACAAGGTCTACATGGGAGATGATTGTGGAGGGTCTGAGTGCTCCACTTCTTGCTGGGACAAGGAGAAAAACGAGGCACTGTCTCCAAGCCTGGGGTTTCACAGAGTTTCATAACACTCAATGTCTGCCCCAGTTCTCCAGCTGCTGAAATCTGGTCACCATCATGGAATGCCAGCCTTTGTTTAACAAATAAATAATCTAGCCTTGTAGTTCTGGAGAAAATTAAAAACATTAATCTTAACTAAGTCCTCACATTAGTTTTTCTTTCCAGTTTATAAACCAGTCTCAGATTGATGGTGTTTAGATACACTGTGGGAGCTGCACAATGCAGAAGTTTTGATTGCTTGGGTTTGGCTATAGTGGTGACATCATTGTTTTGCCCCACCTTTCTCACTACATGCATTCAGTATGTGGATTTGCAGTATCCAGCAGTCTGTTCAAGGATGTTATAACTTGCTTATAGGATGGCTGGGGAAGTATAGAAAGGAATGGTGCACTTGTGTGCTCATGCTGTATCATAAACCACCTCTGGGGAGAAGAGAGATTTTTTTTTTTGGCATCAAGTAAAATACATTATTCTCATATTAAGTTATTCAAGTGTCAAAGTGTGTCAGGACCAGTTTAACATGTGATAAAAACTTGTATTGCTGTTCTTGGATAACCAAGTTTCTTTAACATCTGAAAAAAAAAAGGAAAAGAGTTTTCTAGACTGAGAATTGTAAGAAGAATTCAATTGAGTAACATTAGTGCGTGGGAAAGGGCAGGGTTGTGAGGTCTCTGCTAATTGGAATCACTCATATTAGTGATAAAAATGGCACATGGCATCAGAGCAGTTACAGCAGTGATACAGGCCTGCTCCTATCTGGCTTCTCAGGTGATTTCAGGAAATGGATAGTTTGAGTGTGTTGCAGTCTCTGCATAATCTAAAATTATTGAAGGTTGAAGAAGTAATAATTTTAATACATCATCTTTTTCTAGAGGAAGACTAAGTTAATTTGTTTTTTAATGGCTTTAACCTTTGTAATGGTTGTAGAGTGTTCTTACACAAATTCCAGATGTCTTCAAGGGAGGCCTTGTGCAGTTTAGTGAGATAACAAAATATAAATCATGGGCATGGGTAGTTACCAGCTGAGGACTACGAGCTGTCTCCAGGCCCTGTGAATCATCTGGCTTTTACCTTCTGCATGATTGTCCCTTGGCTTTCTGTAACGTTTTGCCCCAGCCTTTCTGACTTGATGGGGAATAGGCTCTCAAAACTGTATTTCCATCCACTGCTTCATGTTTGAAAGCTGAAGGAAAGACCCACATACTCTTCTGGAAAACGGGTTGTCAAATGAAGTACATGCAGAAGTTACACTGTCCCCAGTTAAGAATGCCTGGGCCTGAATTTCCCAGGTTTATAGAAAAGAGAAAATGTTCCACAGCTCAAAAGTAAGCTTTCTCCAACCCATGCCTTGTGCTGTTGTCTGCTTCACACCTGTGATCTGAGAGGACATTCCTCCTGCAGGTCGTGGGAGGGAGGCTCCTTTATCTCCACAGAACCTAGCAACAGAGCTCCACATTTATGCCCAGACCCCTCATACTAGGATTCCTGTTGGGTCCCCCATACCAGGAGGCTGCTGCCATCTCATTTCTGCGTTTATCCAGCATTCCCAGCCTCAGAGGCAAGCACCAGCCCCATTCACTTCCCCTTCTAAATTAATCAGGGTTTGGAACTCAATGACAATATAGGACTCTTTTCCTAAACTCCTCATTCCAGTTGTTCTTTCCAAAAAATTAATGGTTCCTGACCACATGTGCTGTGATCGTTGGTGTCTGAGACAAGTGAGGGGGAGATTCCCTCACTGCTTCCCAGCTCTCTGAATCTCTACTGCTTTGAAAGCTGTGCCCATTAACAGTGCTGTTTCCTGAGCATCTCCCAGAATTTTGGGGAAAAAACCCACCATGTATAATTCAGGCAAGCATAATGACCACACCGGAAAAAATAAATAAGTAACTGATAATCTAGGTAATGCAATTAAAAATGCTCCTCTGGTAGTTTGTTTAGAGATGATAACACCACCTTCTTTTGTTTTCAGGTGTGGCTTGATCTTTTGAAGCCTGTTATGAAACAGATTAGAAGTAAGTACTTCCTTATTGACATTTCTTTCCTCAGTCTGAGAGTACTTGAATAAATTAGGACTCTGGCGGCTGCAATCTTTATATTCTCAACCTTCTGCACTAAATTTTGTTGGAATTATTTTTTATTTCTGGGCTGTCCTTAAAAGATGTACCTGTGAAGTTCCATCACATGAGCATACGAAGGGGCTGACCCCACCACATGGAGTTTAATGGAGTTTAATCAGTCCCTAGAAGAGGCACTGGTGGCAATGGAGGGAACAATTTTGTAGGAAAAGAGTGCAGTAAAACAAGGGCCAAAGGAACATACATTGCTGACTGGTAGTAGCAGGAATCAGAATAGAAGTAAAGGAACAGGGACACTTTATTACTGGGAAAGAGCAGATGTATTACAACTGTGTGGGACATTGCTGCAGAACCTGGAATTGTCAGAGACCAAGAGGAGGAAACAATTGGGATAGGGGAAGTTACAGTGGGCAGTGGGAAAGAAGAGGAAATTGTAAATAGCCACCAGCTCTGGAAAGAGTAGAAGTCAACACGAAAGGTTCTGGTTATTTTGTTTCTCTGTCAAATACCAGCCAGCTTCTTAATTTTTTAAGCTTTGCCATTGAAATTCAGATTTCCTAGATGCCTCCCTGGTCATATTAGTCTGAGTATATGCTCTAGCACCTCTCCCTCTCACAAGACAGGGATGCATTGGTCCTTTTGTCACTGGTCATACTTGTAAAGAGTTGGAACAAATGTGCTGTTCTTAAAACAGAAATAGTAATTTGCTAATGGACTCAAAAAGTAGAATGTATTTTAGCTCCTTCTTGTTCTGAAACAAGGAAAGTAGATACACATATATTTTATTGGATCAACTGATGCAATTACTAAAAACATACTTGGTTTTGGCAGAGTAGCCTTTGACCAACTTACTGTTCTCTTTTATCGTGTGTAAATTTCATTGGGCAGTTTCCAAATATCCTGCATACTAATATAGGACAAGAGGTTAGCATGTCTGTATGCACTGCAGGTTACATGAATCACCCCTTGTACATCATTGTGACCAGCATGTTACTGATGTTTTTTAACTTCCTTTGGCATTTTCCCTAGGACCGAAGCACATTGTTGTAAAATTTGTGGTAAAATTCTTCCCACCTGACCATGCTCAGCTGCAGGAGGAACTGACAAGGTTAGTAGCTGCGTGACTATTTCTTCTTCTTAAATCTGTGATGGACAGAGGGGAGAACATGGAATCTGAGATGACTGGGTGAGGATTGATGAGTGCCTCTTACTGTTGGCTTGGTATTATTCGTCCCAGCCTTGAATGCACCTGAAAAATTAGGCCCTAAGATTCAGCTGCAGTCTGTGCTGAGAGGTTCTGCAAAGTGCAGGAGTCCTTTGCCTTCTTGGATATGGAGTCCTGGGAGAGCTTTACTAACCCCAAGAGAAGTCAGTTTGGCAAGAGAGTTCTCTGTTTGGCCTGATCAAGTCGTGTATTGGCACCCTGCTGGGGCACCCATCTGCTGAGGGACATGTGTGACTCCGCACCCTCATTTTGGAGGGAGTTGTTTTGTGTGAGTTCCCAGTTTGCAGCAGCATTGGACTGTGTCTGTGTAGCCAACACAAATGCCAAAGGTTTACCCAGGTGGAAGTTGACTTTGGAGATAAAGAAATGCAAAGGAGAAGGAATAAAATGAAAAATAAGAATGTAGACAAAGATACATACATATGCAGACAGAGTGCCTTAAATACTAATGCTTAAGTGCTTTTCAGTGCATTTCAAAAACCTCATTTAAGCTTTGAATTTCACACTGTATTGGTACAAAGAGCCCTATTTCTCTGTGAGTAAGTAGGTGTATGAGGGACCTGTTAAGGTTCTTTCTCACTAGCAGGTCCTTCCTGTATGGTCAGAAACATGGTTTTGTTGCAGTATTTCTTCACTGCAACTTTTCGCTCTTTTTCTGGTCTACAATATTATTAGTTTTTAATTGGATGTTTCCATTCTGATTCAGAATTTTCAGTATTAGTTTTTATTTTCAGTCTTCTCACAAGACAAAGTCCTCTTTTGCAAAGAGCTCTGGTGTCCTTATAACTTGTGTTATGAAAAACAAGTCCACTTTTGTGGTGTTCACTGTTTATCTTTGTCATGTTTTATTGTGGTAATAGAGCACTGGAATAAAAAAAAAAATCATTGATATCCCTTGATGGCCTGGAAAGAGAAAAGTAGAAATGTAGGGTAGGAAGAAGGAGTATTTACTCGGTAAAGGCTAAAGAATAAAAAAAAGAGTAAAAAGAATGAAGGGATGAATGAAAACTCTCAATGTGATGTTATTAATGAAACATTTCTGTTTCTGAATAGATCTTCTACATATCAGTTTCTTACTATGTGAACTGTAGATTAATTTTTGGTGATCTCTCTCTGTACCTGGAGATGTGTCTCTTAATCCTAATCACTTTTTTTGTTAGATTCCTAATATGTGTGCTAAGGGACTTGAATATATATACACAGCAGTGTGTAGGATGTGAAAGCATATCCACAGGGAACTGCTTCGTCACTTGAAGAAGAAGAGACTATAACATTTTTGTACTATGTTCCTCTACCAGGGTGAATTTTGTGTGGGTAGACAGATGTCTGCAGATTTCAAGGGGACATTATGTAGATCTGCTGTATTATTTCAGTATGTACATATGCAGTACTTTTCTATACTCCTCAAATCAGCTTGCCCTTTTCTTTTAGTGTACCTACATCTTCTCATTCAGAAACTCACTGTTTGAATGAGGGCTTTTCTCTGAACCTATTAAAATCTAGTCTTATTAAAATTACTGAGTTCCTAGAATGACATCTCCAGAGGAGCTGCCATCTTTGGAAGGGTTGTTAAGGTGTTTCTCACAGCTTCAGGTTTCATACCAGCTGTAGGAGAGGTGTCCACTGTGAGTGAGGTTTTTTTGTTTGTTTGTTTTTGGGGTTTTTTTTGATACTGAGTGGAACTAAGCCATTTCAATTTCTGTTGAAGCTAAATGAAGTGAAATGTTGAAATAATGTCTTGAACTTCTGTTGTCTCTGCATTTAAACTGGCAGTGTAGAATTGCCCTGCATGGCTGGAATGGTTTGGAGGCAATGCTAGAAAGGGCTGGTATATGGACAGTGCAGGTATTAAGGCCACAAAGGTATCAGAGCTAGCTAGAGTTGTTTGATCAAGATTTTGTGCCTTATTCCCAAGTGAGTGCCAAGGTGGAAGTTGAGAGTTCACTTTGTATTCTACAAGAACCAACTGATAACTCTAAATCACTGGTTTATCTGTTATTTCTTCATGGTTAGAAGCAGCCGTATTATCTCTTGCTGAGTACTTAATAGCTGTCACGTTTGCTACCGGTGTCATATCTTGTTGCTCTGGTTCCAAGGGAGGGAGGAAGAGAGAAAAAGAGAGATATCTTGGTTTTTCAAAGCAGCCACCATGTACAGCTGTAATGGCAGTAATACAGTATCTGTTGTGTTTTATTTAACCTCTAAACTTAGGTAATTCAGATCACTTCTGTAGATTCCAAAAAGTGAAGGGAATGTGTAGTCAAAGCCAGAGTTGGAATACTTTCTCCTCTTTCCGCCCTGCTTTGTGTAACTCTTTGTTCACTTTTGTTTTGCAGGTACCTATTTGCATTGCAAGTGAAGCAGGACCTGGCACAGGGAAGGCTAACATGTAATGATACCAGCACTGCCCTCCTAATCTCACATATAGTACAGTGTAAGTTCCCTTTTTTCTTCTTTTCAGATGGATAAAAAGGATGAGTGGTTGGACATGCTTTGCAGGGTTACCTGTTGGTAGCTGCTGCAGGGACAGGTTTAAGCCATATGGACAATTTATTGTACTTCTGCATAATGGCATTCAAATACTGGTAATTTACTATTTCAAATAAAGAGGAGTTCTTGGTCACTGGATTTGAGTTTTCAAAGCAATTGCTAGGCTGCCGAAGATCATTTAAAAAGTAGACTTTGCAGGCAGTGGCAAACATGTTGAATTCTGCTGAAATCCTGTTTTATTATACTTTGAATCATGTCAGCAGGGTATTCAAATTCCTGGAGATCTGTATGCTGTCTAGAGAATGTAGTAAATAAACATGCTTAGAATGCCAGACTAAATCACAGTCCTAAGAGGAAACTGATAGGGAAGAAAAGAAAACAATAGATTTTAAGCCCCCCCTTTTTTTTAATTTGCAAAGTATGGACAATAACACTGTCCAGTAGGATCATACATTAATTTTGTTCATGACATCAAAGCCTCTTTTAGCTTCCACATCACTTGAAAGACAGTATATGTTTTCCCTTTCAAGACTTTATGGATACTCATCTTGAAAATAACATCAGGAAAAATCATTTAGCAGCAAGTATAATGGTTGTAATAGACATTGTTTTGAATGGTCCTTGTACAATTCAGTATTGTGTACTTCCACTGTAGTGCTGTTGTGTGGAAATTACAGTCAACAAAGACATTTGGAAGCTCCTTAGAGGTGAACAGATAAACCTCATGATCATTTGTCATACTCTGTTAAAGTGTTACGGCAGTTGCTCATGAATTGCTGTTAGAAAGGCAGGTATTTTATGGTTCTGTTTGCTATGATCATCATTAGTGTGACTGAGTAGCAGTAAAAAGCTGTGAAATTCTGTAGTCCTCATACCGTTTGAAAACTAAGTATTTTGGTAGCACAGACTTAAAAAAAATCCTTGATTAGTGAGTTTTTTATGTCTTTGTTCTTTTCCTATTACAGTGTCCAGCAATCCATCTTTTCTGGGTTAAGCTAGTTCGAACTTTCAGGGAATAAAAAAAATCTTGATCATTTGGGGAAATTGAGTCTCATTTGCTAAACTGCATTCTAGGATGCTGAGTTTTTCTACTAAATGTCTGTGCACCAAAGAAAGATGTTGAGGAGTAGACACCCTAATGCATGTGTCACTCTTCATTTGAGGTATTGTTTTATGATCACCCTCTCTTGAGCACTTACACTTTCTATGCATTGTTTTCCTTATGGTCTCTGCTTAGATCCTATTTCATGTCTTACTTGGATCTTTTTAATTACTCAAGTTCTTCACTGAACTGTCTACAGCCTTGGTGTCTAAACTGCTCAGAGTGCAATTGCTAGCTTGTTTTCCTAAAGCAGCAGCATAAGAGGATAAAATACAGGATGTCCTTTCACCTTTGCAAGGTGTCTGTGTCCCTCTTCTCCACAGTCAAATGTTGCGGTGTGCTGTTGGCCAGGTTTCAGTTTATCTCATGGCCAGGCACTGCTGTCCCCTCCCC
>VYZT01005517.1:0-35307 GCA_013400735.1 Pomatostomus ruficeps
AGAAGTATTTCTTTCTCCACAGGCTTTGAGAGAAGCAGGGAGTGATGGAGTGGGTACTTAAGAAAAGCAGCAAATTGGCAAAATAGAAGCTAATCAGGCAAGGAGAAGATTATAGGTGATTAGGGACCCAAGCAAAAGCTGCTTTTGTTGCTGAAGAAGGGGGCTAGAGAGCAGATGTGGCCTGTAAATGGCAAGTTCTTTAAGCCTCCTGTATGCCAAAAAGCAGCAAAACTGTGAGTGCACTGGGTAGGAGAGCCAGTGACAACGGTGTGAACATGGAAGAGCTGGGGGAGGGCAGGGAGCCGTGGGGTGCTGGAAGGAGTGAAGGTGTGGGATGCTCCAGACCTATGAGGAGCAGGGAGTTGCTTTGAGTAGCATTCTGCAAAAAGCAGCCGCTCTGACCAAGCTGCCTGGCTTGCCTGAAGCAGAGCCGTTAGAAGCAGGCTGGTGACAGTTTCTCTCTCTCAGAGGCAGGAAATGTGGAGGAGGTTGCAAATCTGGGAGGGAGATTCTCCCCTGTCCCACCTACTCTGCTAACAGTGGGTGTAGCAAACCAGACTCCGTGTCTTGCACCCTTCTTTTCTGGCTTGCTGCATATTCATATTCTTTTCTTTCTCAGTCCAGCAGCAGCAAGGTCTGTCCCTGAGGCAACAAAATACAGAATCAAAAGATGAGGGGGAAAGTCAGACTTGGTGCAAGATGCAGAATAGGAAAAGGTTGAAAAGGGAGCTGTAAGACGCAAGGAGGAATCATTGTCAAATTCACAAGAGCCCTACTTTGGGGGAACATTTTCACTCTCCTGAGCAAAATGTTCCACTCTTTCCCTAAATCCTTCAAATGCAAGTTTGACTGCACCGTTTGCTTTCAGAGTTTGGAAGGGAATTGATAAACATATTTTACTAATCTTTTCATGATTCCATATCACCACCAGGAGTTACATGTATGGTTTCTAGTTTCTCTATGGTGTAACATCAGCTATAGACTATTTGTCACAAAGGAATAGAAATTATTAACAATTTTAAGATACTGGCATCTGTTTCTTCAAAACACTCTAAACAGATGAATCAAGTGCTTTAATTTAATAATTAATCTTTTTTCTGCCTCTCACCTTTTAAAAACATCCCCTTGTGTCTTCACTGTATACAAGACTCATTTCCTGCTGAAACCCTGCTCTTGGACATTAGTAGTCTTCCTCTTTTCTCAACAAAATTAAATTTGTCTCAAAGATCTCAATGGAACTTTATATAGTTTGTAAACCTTGCTTTTTACAGTTTCAGGTCAAGTTGAAAGTAAAGGCAAGAGCACTTGCGAGTGGGCACAAGTGAAAGTGTTGATTCAGCACTTAGCTGTCAGCAAAAAAAAACATAAGACATGAAGGAAAGTCAAAATTTTCCTACTGTTCACAATTCTGTTGCAAATCAGGTATTTATGTGCTTGGGTTTTTTTTTTTTTCTAAAATTATATGCTGCTTTTCTGCCCATTTGATATAGGTTATGTTCTTGACATGTTCCTTATTTTCTTCCCAGTAACTTGAAATTGTCGTTTCTTTAGATCTTTTTATTTTATACCAGCAATATTATGTTGAATCACAATTCTCACCAATCATTTCACCTCTGATTTGTGTTCAATAGCCTGCTTTTCCAAGTCTGAAAGTTATTTCATGTTCTTTTTCTTTGCTTCTAATTCAACACTCATTGTGTATAATTGCAGGGTAGAGTGATGATTACTCTCCAAAGAATTACAATCAAACTTGGCTTGTTAGTGTATAAAGCTCTGACTGTTAATCACAATCATTTAAACAGTAGCTAACCCTCACTGAAACACAGATGGCATGTTAGCATTTCAAGCTACCCAACTCACTGTCCCAGAGAGGACTTGGTTATGCTTTTAAGTTCTGCTTCTCTTCCGTGATGCTGAACGGTGTCTGCTGGATTTTATACTCTCTCAAACACTAAGGAGGAACACAGAAATACTGCACAGCTGTAGCATCTCATGCAAATAAAAAATGCATAATTTTTTCTTGACTCAAAATGAAAAATTCAACCATACAACACAGAATGAATACAAAAAGAAGCTCTATGAATTGCAGCCCCCAATATAAATAGGAAGTAATCTTGATTAAAACTAGAAAATAATTTAAAATTTGTGCATATTTAACTTAAGAAAACATTAGTAAGCTTGATCAGTAATAGTAACTGAGAGGGTCCCATGATCCCATGAGAGTCCTAGGGTCTGGTGATTTTCAGCAAGCCATGAAAAAATAGGTAACTAAATTTTCCAGTGCTTCTGACACAAAAACTCAAATATTGTATATCTAGGAGTAGAACAAATCATATCATCAGTTCCAGGGCCTGAAGCAAGGATTTTTAATAAGAATTATTAAATGCTTGATGCAATATGACAATCTACTTCATAAAATGCTGTATTTCTTCAAAAGCATGTGTTTCGGAAAGGTTTAAAATAACTACACTTAAAAAAGTTTAATTCTTACACTGTAGAAAAGGATTCTCTGAAACTCCAGGGTACAGTGTTGTGAGCAAAAGACAGAAGACCAACTAAGGTTTTTGCTACTGCAGATTCAGGATGTGTTTGTCACCCTGTCTCCATTTAAAGGCTTCCCTATAAGTAAAATAAAGATTAAAAATGCCTTACACAGAAGATGCTTTTGGAAATTGAGTTGCTGTTCTGAAAAAAACCATAAAAATCTATCATTTTAGATAAACTCTGGGGAAGTGGAAGAATGCATTATTTAACTGGAACTAACTGTGCATGACTTTTCATTAGTATGCACCATTTTAAAAGCCCAGGGATCTGGATGTGAGTGCTCCAGTGCTGCCAGAGTACAGGAGAATTTTCACTTTATACCTCCCAGGGTGCTGTCAGCGGGGTAGGCTTCACTGAGGAACACAATCCTACCCTAGGGCTCAGCCACATATTGTAGATGTTTTGTTTGTGAAATGAATAAGGCTTTTCTCCTTACCTTGTACCAAGATTGTTGTTTTTTTTCCATTCCATGGGGAAATATTGGCTTATAAAATCAGAAATTTAAAAAAAAAAAAAAGGATGATTCCTGTATTCATTTAGGCACATAGTTTGATAAGAGGTAACTAGTCTCTTTCCATGCTCAATTACCTTCTACCACCTGGATCCTTTGTGTGTGCTTCCCTAGAGACTGCTGCTTAGTCTGAGTAAGCAGAGAAGATTTGAACCAGTATCTAGAGCGAGATGTATCTTTTTGTCATTGACCAGACATGTGTTCTAGTAGATGGCATCTCTGCTGCAAGAATGGGAGAAATTTTAACTCTCATTATTAGCTCCTTTAGCACTTGAAATCTCAGAGACATAATTTACTTAGCACAAAAATCAGTGAAGCCTAAGGTAAATTGTATTTCCAAAGCAGTCTTTTGTGTTATTAGCCATGCTTCAAAATACCAGTGAAATTGATATTAGTAGCAATGAAATTCTGTACCATGTTTTAATTAACATTTATAAATACCTAAGTAATTTCTTTGCAAAGATTTCAAGATCGGATGCCATCTTCCACTTGTTTTTCATCTTTAAGATTTAAATATGAGTTGTCCGTGAGGAAGTTTGTATCAACAAGCACTGGAAGAAATACTTGTCAGCTCTGAGATTGTGTATTTATTTGGGATTGTTACATAGACACAAAAAACCTATTCTCTTTTTGTTCTCGAGCATCATGTGTGCAGCAAAGATCATATTTACTGTGAGGAGCTGTGGTTCCTGGTCCTGTATCCTATAATTCTTCAGTGGCAGTGGAAAAGGTAAAAAGTTGTCATAGGGACCTTACTAATGAAATCCTCATCCCAGCCGTTTATGTGGCTCAGGATGTTTTGTCTCCGTGCAGTGGCACAGTACAATGCACGCAAACATCCTTCTGTTGTTTCCCAGGGCTGATATGCTTTCAGCCCTTTTTCTATATCATTCACCAGAAGTACACCTCCATTCCAGTTCAAACAGGGTGCAGTACCCACATTGATGTCTAAAGAGAATATATTACATGTCATATATTGCAGCTTGTCCACTTGCAAATAAACACATCATTTCCCTCTTGTGCTCAATGTTCAGCTTGATTTCTTTGATTTGAAACAAGGTGTGATTTGAATATATTATGACTTTAATCCAACATACTTATAGCACTCAGGACAAATGTGCAGCTTGTCTTACCTCAGCAGTCAGGGAATTGAAGCTTTGAGACAAATCCTAACCTTCTTGCAACATACTTTTCTGCATCAAACACCTTGAAATTGAGTTTATTTTTATAGCAGCAATTTTAATGTCAAGTTCTTGAATGAAATTGAATTAATTTGTTGCTTTCATTAAGTGACCTCCTTTAATTTTCAAACTTTACATGTTTGTTTAATCTTAATACCTTTCGATTTATTCATGAACTGTTTCTCTTCTGTGCTTTGTAATAATCTCTGACTATTCAAGCATTTTCAATGTGATCTTGTCCACCAAGTTTTTAATGAGGTTTCTTATGTATGTATTTCTTAAATAAAAATCGTGGAGGTTTTCACTTTTTCTATTCCTTAACTTAATATTAGAAATCATGCCTGTTTAGGAAAATCTCATCAATTTAAGGTTCCAGAATAGGTCACCAAGTGTCATTCCAATAAAAATGAAATTTGCATGAAATGCTTCATTTGCAAGGAGTGCTTGTTTATCTTCTCTGGCATTTATTACAGTGATCAAGCAACTGAAATAATCTGCATATTATGCAAACCAGGCCATTTTTCAGGAAAGTTTTCAGGCTTTTTATATTAAGAAAAATTTAATGCAAAGGATTGTTGTTAGATAGCATGAGAAAAGGATTGGATCTTGTCACAAGAAATTTTTGTTACTCTCATCTCAGGGGACTAACCTATTTTGGGAAATTAAAGGTTCTGATATTACGAGTTACATCATCAAAATGTTTTATTGTGGGTGTTCTTAACAGCATGAAGGAATGTTCTATTTTGCTTCATGGCTAATTGGATTATTGCCCATTCTACCAGTGCAACCACAAAGATGATTAAAAGAATTGGAGCTTTAAAAAGTGGAGATTGCACAATAATGCGGGTTCCTAGCCAAAGATAATTTCAGCAGAAAAGGTTAAATCAGCTGGGAAAAGAAAGCTAAGACTATCTGTATCTTTAAAGTCAAGAAAGTGAAGATATTGAAGGAGAAAAGGCAAGTTATACCAAATTGTTGAAAATCAATGCCTATAAACATTCAAAAGGTTCTTTTTAATCTTGATTTAGGAACATCTGTGAAAAAGGTTTTTCCAACCTGATAAAATTATTAGATTTAACTTTACAAAAAAACCCCTTAAAGCTTAACAAAAGACAGGAGACTGCTCCCAAATTACATGTTTTGATGTGGATGTTTAGGTAGTGGAAAACGTTTTGGTCAAGCTTTCAGGAATTGGGCTCCTTTTACACAGTACTTGCTGCAGAATCCTTTCTACGTGAGGGTTGTGAGTCACTGTGGCAAGTCTTACATAACTTTGCAAAGAAACAGGCCTTTAATAGGTAAAAATATACTTTTTAACAAAATTCAAAAATTACTTGATTTTAATTATAACACAGAAAACAAGATTCTAGAAGTTGAACTTTAACAAATGCTGAAAGTCTTATTGTCATTCTCTTAGTTTATTCATTTGATAACGCTTAGCTTTTATGATATTGGTTGGACTTGATAATCTTAAAGGTCTTTTCTGACCTAAACAGTTTTAGGATTCTATGGGGAGGGAGAGTCCCCTTCAGAGCAATTCAGGGCATTAAAACTGAGCTTGTGATTCCAGCTGCATTTAGGCCTGGCTAAGGAGCTTAGGGAGACCAATGAGATATGCAAGGTGCAGATGTGTGGGAACAGCAGGCACATTTCTGATGGTTGTGATAGTACAGCAATAGAAATTGTCCCCTCCTGGTTCACCATACTCCTCAGGCTAATGTGTCTGCTTGTCCAAATAGATGCTTCTTCCAGAGTAACCCATAATGATGCAGAGCTGCATGGTTGGCAGATCAATGGCTGTCTATTTCATGAAACAATTTTTTTTAAGATCTTTTACATGACTGAAAGCAAAAATTGCACTTTGAAAATAACAAACTGTAAAGTTATTGTCTGTCACTGTTCTGCCATCCGTCATTCATTCGATTGTTTTTAACACCTCCTTGTGTCTTATCTGAAATGAGATCATAAATTTTCCAAGGAAGGACTTGTACAGCAATTAGCACTTTGGCTTGCTGAACTTTAATGGTGTTTTCTGACCTTGCCGTAGCATAACAAATAACCACTGAGGTATGAAAAACAGATCCAGGAGGCATTTTAAGACTACATAATCTGTTCCCTGCTCTGAAACAAGTTTTAAATATATCTCTAAAGAATGATATTGATATATGTCCAACCTTAAAGAGCTATAGTGATGAAGGTCCCACAACCTCCTAAGACATGTATATTCGGGGGGTTTATTGTACATTTACTTTGTATTTACTATACATATTTTGCTACAGTTTTTACCTGCATTACTTTCTGTAGTTTAACTTAGCATTGGGGGTTTTTTCCATCAGGGATATGGAGAGTACATTATTTCCTTTAACAGCAGACACATTTTATGTATTTGAAGTCTGGCCATCTTCCCACTTGGTGGTTTTCACTTGACTGTGAATTAAGTGAGGATAGCAAATAAAATCCCCATGTTGCTTTTAAAAAACCCCAAAGCTAAAACCTGAGAGTTTAAAAAGTTAGGGCTAGGCAGTATAAAGACGCCAGATGAGATGCTGAGATTTTCCTTCTGACCCAGAAAACTACAGAAACACTAACTTTGTGGATAATTGTTTCACTTGCACAGTTACAATAGAAGGTGCCTGATGGTGCTTTGTGGACTAGAGAGGATATCACAGGAATGGTCTCAAGGGCTTTAGAACTAATGTGGATGTTTCCACTTCATTACTGCAATGGACCACAGTCTGATCTGTCTGCATTAATGAATGGTTACCCCTCTGGAAGATATGCTACTGGTTGTATTCTAATGATGACATAATTAGGAAGCAGAAATAGATCTCTGTGAGGTGACTGCCTGTATCCATGGCACACAGGCTCCTTGGTTTGATTGTGCACATATCTGGGATTGCTGAAGCATGCAAAGTTGAACTGTATGGTGTTGAAGGAAGCGTCAGAGTGATAAAAATTATTATCTCTATTTTTTGGGGATTACTTTGTGCAGTTTTGGAAGTCATACAAATTTTTGGATGCTGATTTTTCGAGAACATTTTCATTTTAAGATGGTATCTGAAATGTAGGTTGGAGAGCAGTGCAGCAAGCTGTACCAGTAGCTCTAGCATTAGAACAATAAATTTTATTAAAGTATTTTAATAGTAGGAAAATAATGAAGCAATAGCATAGCATAGCATAGTATAAAGAAGAGTGAGTGAGGTTTCCTGGGGATTAATTTTGTGAATAGAAAGACCCCATGCCTGGATTGTAAAAATCAAGCCAAAAGAAAATTGTTGTTTGGAGTAGAGCTTACAAACAAGCATTGGAATAGTTATGTGATTGACAGAACAAATCAGAAAACAGGAATAATGTGTGAAATATCTTCTACACTGGCTGTTAAGAATTTGGCCAGCCAGAAAGTAAACATAAGAGACCATACCATGTCTCATAGTTTTTGTTTGTGCGGATGTGCCAACTTGCTTACAGTCATTACTGTATAGAGAAAAATAAAATCCAAAACCAGAAACTGTACCCAGTGCAATGCTAAACTTTGAGACTCAATTTCCCTTCTCTGTGGTATGATCTCACTATGTAGCAGATGATAATTCATAAACTGTCTCAGATTATACGTAGCCATATTTTAGTTTTCTTTAATGTAATAATCCAATAGCAATTTAATTGGCACTGTGGGAAATTTAAAATATGCTAATTCAGTATGTTAGCCAGATCTTTGATTTTGAGGTGGTATTTTAAACTATTTCTATTATAGTGCCATAGTATTTATATATTTACAGGTAGACATAGATGAAACAAGTTAGTATTTCTTCTGCTCAAACACATTGGCTTTTCTGAGCTATATGGGCGTATGTGGGCTATTTTTCTCCAGTCTTTGTGAGAGCCAGGAACCAAAGATTTCAGCAGCTTATGCAATGACTTATCCAGAATAATTAGCACTACTAGTTGTATGATTATGATTAAATGTGATTTAAATGTCTGTTTTAAAATAAGCAACAGAAGGCTTCTTCTAATAAAAGCAGCACAAAACAGAATGTTATACCAATTTGCCAGTTCTTTTCAGATCCATGTCTAAACTACGTCCTGACTAGGTATCCCATTTGCTAAAAATAACATATTGCTTTGGATTTGAAGTTTTTATTTTTACATTTATAGATATGGTACCATTAGTTGAATAATGTCAGTAGAATGAATGTGATGATTCCATCTCTGTCTTTATCTCTAAAGTTATCCATGTCAAAAATATCGTTCATTTTTTGTTGCGATCCATCTGCTGTATGATACAGAACTGTCCAAATTTTTTATTGCTGTTTGCGAATGAAGCTTCAAGTTTGCTGTTTGTAACTGACTGTTTGCTTTTTCAATTGGTTACTGTAGTCACATCATGTTGCGTTTGATGCTATCTCCCCGTTCCCTGAGCAATTTCTGAGCAGAGCACCAGCACAGATCCTTACACCAGTGCACATTCATACACATACTTATGAAAGCTTTTTTGTGGAAAGTGATCACAAAAAGAAAATTGTTTTTCATCCCATTTTGAAAAAGCCAAAGAATACTACTACATCTTTATGAATGAACAACTAGATTTATTGTCATTGTGTTATGGTTATTCTGTATTTTCTATTACCATATCTCTGCATAGCAACATAAGAACTTGTATGTTTAAACAACAAAAAAAAATATTTCACCTTCCTTTCATTCTCCATTATCCAGCCATAGTTCTTAGACTTAAGTAATTTAGCTAGATCCCACAGCTTGCACTTTTAAGTACTGTCATATTCCATGGTCCCATTGAAATTACAGGGATTGCTGGTGCAGTGAGCTTTAATTCAGCTCAACTGAAGTTAGCAGAACTGATCCCTTAGTTTTTCTAACAAAGGCAAATACAACTATGGATGCCCTGGATTTAGTGGTAGCCTGTAGAAGTTGTTATTACCCCTTGCTATGTGCAGGTAGAATTTGGTACTTGCAATATCCATTTATGACACTAAACCTGAGACTGTGTTTAAAGCAGGGGAGGGCAGCATGGTCCTCACCCAAGAGAAGTCATTAGGGCACTGTGCAAATATTCTGGCTGAGGAGAGACCATAAACTGGATCTCTTGAAGAGGGCCATAACCCAAAAGAAATGGAGGCATCAGCAATATCACGCCTGCTGGTTTCAGTCGTTGACCCACTGTTGATCACAGCATGAGGCAAGCACCCATTGCTCCAGAGCAGGCACTACTGGTAGGTCTAGGTGATTATTTCTCTGCAATGGCACAGCTATGCTTTTGTAGCTTTGACTCCGCTTGTTTTTTATAAAAGCGTTCTAATAGCTTTTCTACAGATTTGCAGGCACCATACTGCTTACAAGTATATGTGTGTATCCGTTATTTCATTTTTTTGACACCATAAAAATCAAATTATTCCAATTTTTCTGACATAAACAATGAGCCTTGGAGAGGGGAATTTAATTTTCTTCCTTTTTGGAGTATAAAATTAGGACAGATGAAAGGCAAAACACTTTCTATTATGGCTTCTGTAATTCTGGGGAATACCTAAGCAGTCTTGTTTTTATCATCAAAGTATGTATAAGTAAATCTGGCCTAACTTCAGAGGTGAAACTACATTAAGAAGTGGACTTTCTTCCAATTACATATCAGTAGCTCTAAGGAGTTCTTACAGATACTTTAGGGAGTGTATGCACTTTATTTTTCCCAAATTTCCACTTTCCCTTGTTTACAGGGTAAATTTATCAATAATAGGAATAAAATGAAGGAGGAATCTTTCATTTTTTCCACTTTTCTTTTCAATGAGGTGCAGATCAAAAAGGGTTATTTTGTTCTGTTATGTACATTTTAGCTTTGAATGTCATCTGAATTCAGCTTTATTCAGTATTTTGGATTTCTATATGTCAGAAGGTGTCTGATGATTTATAAAGGCCACATATGTAGAAAGCATATTGCAGAGTATTCTCTGACTGTGCTTTGCTTTTATTGGCCACTTTAGAAGAATAAACTCTAGAAGCAGATGTGGGTTTTGAACAACTTTTAATAATTATTTCTGTAGTTTGATACTCTTTCAATGATGCAATTTATAGAAGCTGGAGACAAGAAAAAAATATCAAGAACACTTTTCCAGGAGAAAAGAATTTTATGTAATATCAGTATTTGGTGGGATTTATTTCAGACCTATATTCAGGTGTTTGTAAAACTTCTACCTATATGATGAAAATTTGTCTGATGCTTTCATGAGTGTATCCTTCTCCCCAATACACTGATATTTCATGAACACATTCTTCTCCTCAATATACTGATATACAATCTCTGAAGAGTATCTTTCAAGATCTGACTAATTTTCCAGAGATATAAACTAAAAATAAAATTATTAACTAAAAGTATTTCATGAATACTGCCTTTTAAATGCTGGACAGATGTTCCGTTATTCCTCTGTGGAACAAGAGGTAGAAGAGGAAGATGGAAGGAGTTATAGACTGAGCTTCTGAAAGGAATCTCAGGGAAGTTTAGGCAGATAAGTGAAGATTAAAATAATTTTTTTTAATTTGTGAGTTGGTTCCCCAGAATCTGCAACTAGCCTCAGTGCAGCTCTTCTGTGAAAGTACTATAAAATTTATAGATTTTTTTTTACATCTATCATGAAATCTAAATTTACTTAGCTTTTATTAATTATCAGAGACAATCTAAAGTCCACGAGATAGTTTTTTAAAACTAGCCAGGTTCATTTTGGTACTTATTAGCATACACAGGCTAAGACATGAAAGATGTAGTTACTCTAGATCTTTCTATCTTGTCTCCTCTTGCTGAGAAATATATAATTAATCTAAATTTTAATAATATTTTTAAAGACTCTTTTTTTCTTTGTATTTCAACTTATAGTATGATATGATTTTTTGAAAATATTGTTTCTTCTTTTGAATTTTTTTGCCTTAATATATTCCCAGTCCTACATATTATGGAGAAAACAAACAAATAAATAAACAAAATCCTACCACAAAACCAACCAACATTTAAATTGCAAATTATAAAGTTTCAAACTTTGGGGGACCCATGCAAGAGATTCTAAAATGTTTAAAGACCCTTTCATGTTGAAACTATTTCCTTTAGGAAACCGCTCCGAAAACTTAGATTTTTTCAGTTTTCATATCTTCTAAATCCAGTTAAAATAAACAGTTTATCCAAAACCATTAATATAAACAAATAAAAAGAATTCATTTGATTTCAGAAGTACAGAATTGTTCTTGTAGAGATAAGTTGTGGTAAATATTCACCAGTATCTGTGTATTCGGAGTTGGAAGGAACCCACAAGGATCATCAAGTCCAGCTCTTAAGTGAAGATCAAATCCATGACCTTGGGTGTTGTTAGTACCATGCTCTAACCTGTTGCGGTGTGCTGTTGGCCAGATTTCTGTTTATTTCATGGCCAGGCACTGCTGCCCCCTTCCCCCGCCTCGGTATTGGTTCTCCCCCCTTGGAGAGCTCTGTATTGTGTAATCCTACACAAAGCCTGCCAAATTCAAACCTAGCTCTTCTCCCCCGTAGGATGTTGTACCCTCTCCCCGCCCCCTCGTGTCAGTATTTATGTATCTGTAACACGCTGTGCCACTGCTTCCCCAGTACAATCCCAGTGCCGAATAAACCATCTGGGAAGCCCCTCCGCTTCATCTCTCCTTCTTCAGTGCGCCTGGACCATCGAGGGATTGGGCGAAACCTTGCAGGACCTTCGCCAGCCCTCCCGTGCCCAGAGCAGCCCAGCCAGCCCCAGGAACCACAGACGGATGCCCGGTACCCCGACCGGAGGCACCGCAGCACTAACCAGCTGAGCTAATCTCAGGGTCTGCAGCCGTGTTCATATTACTCATCTTTAAATATCAGAGATGATGGTATCTAGGTACAGGTTTAAACAGGATCACTTTTAAGAAAATCTGCCCAACTTCAGTCTTAGGAAAAAAATTCAAAACATCTTTTTATGTTGACAAAAATCTTTATACTTACAAACCATATATGACTATTGAAAACACCTAGAATAAATTGTTAATGCAGTCATCAGTGAGAAGTTCTAAGAACATAACTGTTTCATAAGGAATTGGTATGAGTGCTTCAGTGATATTGTTTGAAGTAATTGTATCTTCAGAGATCTATCAAAGAGGATTACAGCACAAAATATTCTGGCATGTGTGATGGATTTACACTTGGGTGTTCATAGGGGTGATGAAAAGTTTTGGGTTTTTTTGAGGGGATGCAGGGCACGGGGCATGGGTTGATTTTTTTCATTAGTGTGAGTTCGCAGTTTACTTGGGTTTTTGCTTGAGATTTCTAAGGGGGTGGGTTTTTGTTACAGTGTAAAGTCAGCATCAGGGAAATGACTTTTCACTGTACTCTATTTCTAATCTTCCCTTCTTTGGGCTGTGTCTCATCAGGCAGAGCTTGGATTAAACTATTACTTATAGTGGTTTTTCCACAGGATCACTCTTCATTCACTGCCCAGGATAGACGACATCATCTAGATAGATGACATTCATTTAATTATCAGTAATCAATAACTTTTTCTCACTTGTTCAAAAAGTAGTTCTTTTGCATTTTAAGCATGTTTTTCATACAGAATTCTTCATGAGTTTTCCTGGCAATGGCCACTATATTAAGTGAATTCTCAAGCTATATGGCAGGGGAAGATATTATTCTGTTTTCCTAAGCAAACAGAGTTGCAGAAATACCAGAGAACAAAATCATATGCTTATTTTGAGGGAAAATTTGAAGCACTTCAGGACTAGATTTTTCAAGGTACAAAATATTATCCAGAGTTTTGTACATTCAAAAAAGTGGTGTCATTGTGTTTGACCTAGACAAGCAGGAAAAACTCTTCAACACAAAAGTCCACCAACTCACCAGCAAATTAGGATAAGCCTTAATTTTACTGTATTTGAAATGAGAAGATAAATGAAGATTATGTTCAGACAGAAATTTGGCCTAAGTACCACAAATTATATAATCTTATGCTCTTGGCAAAACACATAAATAATATCGGCACATTACAGGGTGAGGATGGTCGCCTCACAAACAGGGACAGAGACAAGGCAGAGGTGTTTAATTCATTCTTTGCCTTTGTCTTCAACATGAAGGATGGACCAAGGGTGTCTCAGTGCCCTGAGCTGGAGGAGTGCAAGAATGATCAACTCCCAGTCGACACTGAAATTGTGTGGGATCTGCTGCTCCATCTATGAGTCCTCATGGGATTCATCCAAGAATTCTTAAAGAGCTGGCTGATGTCATTGCAAAACTTCTCTTGATTTTGGAGTGTTCTTGGGAATCCAGAGAGGTGACAACTGACTGGAAGCTGGCAAATGCCCCAATTTTCAAGAAGAGTGAGAGGGGGGACCCCAGAAACTACAGGCCTGTCAGTCTCACTTCAGTGTCTGGTAAAATTATGGAGAAGATCATTCTGGAGGTATTGAAATACACCTGAAAGACAATGCAGTCCTTGGCCACAGCCAGCACAGCTCTATGAGAGTGAAGTCCTGCTTGTTAAACCTAACTTCCTTTTATGACAAGGTAACCCATCTGGTTGATCCAGGGAAGCCAGTTGATGTAATATCTTTGGATTTCAGTAAAGTTTTTGATGCTGTCTCTTACAGAATCCTTCTGGATAAAATATCCAGCACATAGCTGGATAAACACATCATATGATGGGTGAACTGCTGGCTCATGAGTCAGGCACAAAGGGTTACAGGGAATGGGGTGACATCAGACGGGGGACTGTCACTAGTGGGATCCTGCAAGGCTCCATCTTAGGCCCTGTGCTCTTCAATGTCTTCCTGAATGACTTGGATGCAGCACTGGAAGGGGCACTGTGCGAGTTTGCAGATACAAAACTGGGATACAACTCCCTCAAAGGCAGGGAGGCCCTGCAGAGAGACCTTAACAAATCAGAGGACTGGACGATCACCAACCATATGAAGTTCAGCAAGGAAAAGCGCTGGACTCTGCACCTGGGATGGGGCAACCCTGGATGTACAGACAGACTGGGGAATGAGATGCTGGAAAGCAGTGCCAGGGAAAGGGACCTGGGGGTCCTGGTCTATGGCAAGTTGAACATGAGTCAGCAGTGCCCCGGCAGCCAGGAGAGCCAACCATGTCCTGGGGGGCATCAGGCACAGCATCGCCAGCCAGGCAAGGGAGGGGATTGTCCTGCTCTGCTCTGCACTGGAGTGGTCTCACCTCTAGTCCTGGGGGCCGTTTTGGTCTCCACAATATAAGAAAGATATTAAATTATGGTGTGACTTTGGGGGATGCTCCTGTGCAGGGCCAGGAGCTGGACTCAATGATCCTTGTGGGTACCTTCCAACTCAAGATATTCATGCTTCTGTGATTCTAGGATCTTGCATCACAATGGACCCAGATTGATATCACTTTTTATCTGAGTGTCTACACTCATACTGAAGCCTTCTATTTACACTGCTGTCTCCAGCAAAGAAGGTAAAAATAAAAGAAGCAGTGATTTTTATTGTAAAACTTGACCTACTTAACCACAGATGCTTACAATGCTCTTCATGTAAATGAAGCAATGCTTCTTTACTACTTTTCTAATTTAGGATTTTGTTTGTACATAATGAACATTTACAAGTGAGTGCTATCTCTCACCATAAATGTAAAGTGAGACATTTGAGTCTGTTAAAAGAATTTTTTCTTGGCCAGGGAAAGAGCACCCAAGAAACTTGTGAGAGTCATTTCTTGTTTTCACACACTTCAGAGAAAAATTCCTCTGTCTATAAATGGGTCTTTTTCCCCTAAATTCAGCTTGTTTTTCTGCAGTACTTTTAGCTATTTTGATCTACCCTGTATTGGGCACTCTGCTAATATTGAAAATTAGACCCCTGCTGTTTCAAAGCTTGGATTCAGTATATCATGGGTTTGCAGTTATTTGTTTAAAGTCCAGAGCTTTTTCTGGTGACCTTATACAAAGGAAACTACTCTAGTTCCTGATGAGTTCTACTGAGACTCAGGCTTCTTTCATAGTTTCATGGATGGGAGAACAGACACAGGAGTTCAAAATTTTAATCTTATTTCATTTCCAGAAATCCTGCTAAATCAAATATTTTTTTAAAATATGTTTATATCTATCTGCATTTAATTCTTTCTTACTTGTCAGGCAGGATCCTAAGCACTCACAGAAATCAATACAAGATTTGGGCATAGGGAGACGGCCCCATCATAACTTCAAAAATCAACCTTTTTCCTCTTGGTACTCATGGGTGACACTGTGGTTTTGGAGTTACAAAGACCTCCTGCTCCACTCTTGAGAAAAAAGAAATGAGGGAATGAAAGCTCAAAATATCAGTGATGAGAGACAATATAGCAGTTTTGCTGGAACTTTCTTCTGCACTGTAGGTACAAGCTCTAGTGGACTCATTTTCAGGATTTTGTCTTTCTTATTCTTGCTAAACGACATATTTGGTGATATCAGCCTCATGCAATCACAAGCATTCTCTGAAAACATTAATGGAAACATTGGCAGGAAAATAATTCACTTGGAACCCAGGAGAAGCTGGATAAAGAGGAAAGTCATGTAGATGTTTCTTACGTTTTAGGTCTTTTCCTATTTGTCTGTCATGAAAGTTTGTGATGGAGACAGAAAGGGGTTTTGCTGTACTGAGTACTGTTAAAAGGGGGAAAAAAAGACAAAATGAAATAAGCAGTGGGTACAATTCCCTGCGCTATTTCAGTCAGAAAATGCTGCCACATGGACTCTGGCTTTCTAATGGCTTTTCACAATCAGCCATCTGTAAGCCTCCAATTGGTATGGTGCCTGCAGTATTTATTTTGGAATGCTATATAACCCACAGGATCTGGGAATACCCACAACACATACTGTGAAACCACAAACTATATAAATGTCGGGGAAGATTCAACAGACTCTTCTATAATTTATTTTTCTTTGTTGAAACTTGCAGAAACAAGGCCAGTATCAAATAAGGTTCATCCAAGTATAGGCAACACTGTATACATCCTTTTAAAATTGCTCTGTCATTGTGGACATTCTTGTTCTTTGAGATACAATAATAAAAAATCTTGATGACAACATTAGCAGACATTAAAACAGAGGTAAAACAATATATTCTTAAGAGAGGATTTGTGGGAAAATATAATGGAATTCTGGCATTAGTGTTCTCTATTCTCGTTAAAGACTTTTTGTCAACCACTTTGGCTGTATTTCAAATGGAATTACACGTGAATATGAGTAGTTGATTGGGACTTAAAGCTGAATCCATGTGTTTATAGAGATATTTTGAGACAAGAACTTTGTTGATTTATTGTTATGCTGAGACAGAAAACCTCCTTCCCATCAGGAGACATTGTGAAAGCAAATTTGTTAATGTTTTTGAGGTGATTCCACTTGGCAATATGAAATAATCATTGAAAAACTGCAAAAATTTTCAAACACATGCACTTAATTTTATGTCAAATGTATCATGTTTTTTCAGCATGAAAAATGGAGAGAGAATAAAAATCAAAGCATTTTAAATGGACACTTCCAAAATAGTACTGAATTCTCCCATATGCTGATGTTTTAAAATATCTGTCTTCCTGTCTTATTAAGTCTTCTAGCTTTTATCCAAACCAGTATATTTCCTTCTGTTTTTTTCTATGGCTTTAGAGTAAGAAAGTATTTTTGTTTCAAATTGAAACTTTTTCTTTTTTTAAATTCAATCAGCAATCTATCTCCACAGCTTTTTCCTGGAGCAGATTCTGTTAAGAGGTGGAACAGGTATTCTCCAGCATCCTTTATATCATTTAGTTGATTCTATGATTACAGATTAATTAAAAGTGTACCTCAATTTGCAAATTTTTATTATCTAAAGATTCTTTAGATGTTACTAGCCAGAAAAAAATTTCAAGACAAAACTTCAACATTTATATTGTATACTCTTTGAAGTGTACATACTTCATAAACATAAAGAGAGAAGGGTGTATATTTGAGTTTAGACAATAATTAACCAAGCTTGTAGCAGTTTCTTAATAATCTTTACAGCTGAGTTGTCTGAGAGAGTGTTAATATTTTCAGATTCTCAGCAAAATTTTTCTCCTATCCACTTTAAATTTTTAGTGAAATTTTAGCACAGAGAAGGAAAAAAGCCTCAAGATCTTTCTGAAAAGTTAGCTAGATTGTTGTTTAGGTAGGTGGTATGGAAATATGCTTTTCTATTCTGGACAAAGCTTGGATTACAGAAAACTGTGACTCTATGTAGATCTATTTCTTCATTCTTTACTTACTGAAATATAGGATGAAGGCAAAAGCTGTGAATGTATTTATGATAGCACTAATACCATGAACCAGTAGATGAGTTTTATTACATATATGTCAGGCTTATGTCAGTGATGCTTTATGAAAAAGTTCACGATATATTTCATAACAATTTCCACCATCAAAATTATGAATAGATTGACAACTTTATGTTAGGTATCCCTTTTTCCTAAGGAACTCTTTGAAGGTATTTTCTTGGTAGGCAGAGAACTGTGAAGAAACCTGTCTGATTGTTTATGCTTTGCAAAGCAAATGTTACTCATGACAAGGTTGTTTCAAATACCTGCTTTCACTACTGCAACTAGACTGCCTGCATTACTCATACTTTCATGTAGATTAATGTACCCCTTCATACTCGTGTCAAGCAGCCCAAATGTGTAAGTTACACGGCTGAGGATTTATAGATCAGACAGCAACAAACAAAAGGAGAACAAGGTTTTTATTCTGTCAGACATCTTTACTGTCCTTAGAGGCTACAGTCTACACCTTACCTTCAAAATTAGTCAAGCATTTTGCAGATGTTTAGCATACTGCTGAAGCAAGGAAAGCAAGAATTAGTGCAGGTCTATATAATTCGTTGTTGTGAAGATGTGTGCACACAGAACTCCTAATTCATCTTGGACAGGTAGTAAAGATCTCAATTTCCAAAAGAACTTTAGCCTTTCAGAACAGGCGGGTTGTTTGCAGGACTTTCCAAATATTCAGAAAAGGGGAAAATGCACCAAATAGTAAGTTGTTATCTTCAGATTACCAATATATAAAAACCAGAGATGGCTGCAACTTACCACTCTTTCTTAAATGCATTTCTTTACACTCTTTTTTATTATACACTTTAGAGGTGTTGACAGAAAAAGAAATAGCTCAATAAAAGCTACCAGAAACATCTAAGGAAATCACTTTTGAGAGAGAAATACTTCTGTGGTAAAATTTCATCCAGCTCTTTCTCCTAATTATGACAAACTTTTCCATTGTGAAGGTACCTTTTCTTTTATAGCAGATGATAGCACTTAACTTCCCTTATGTAAATATCAAAGATAAGGGTTAAAGTCACATACTGATTCAAGTGAATGAAATAAGGGGCCAGTAACCATTTGCTCAAATACCTTTGTCTCAAGCATTCTAGCCCTTTCTACAATGAAAAATATAATGATAGAACAGTAAAAAGCATTGAATCAGTACCTTTTGCTGTAAATATACAGATTATTCAGATAATTTTAGAAACAATTCTTACGTAAATTGGAAAGTGTGGGTAAATATAAGAAAAGTCTATTTTAAATGGCACAAAGATAATGACAGTTTTGTTACTCAGCTACAGCTCACTCTTCCTTATTTGACAGTTCTCAACACTTGCACAAATGAGGTACGTAGGAATTGGTGTTGTATTGCTATAAAAACAGTTACACACTTTTCAAAAACAATAAGGTTCTTTCTAGTAAGACTTTTTTGTTGTTGTTTTTTTGGTTTTTTTCCAATTTGAATATAAGAATGCATAATCACATTAGGAGAACAACTAACAACACTAATGGAAATCCAGGACTGTTGTATGTAAAGTGATTAGGGAACTGAGACTTGCATGGTAAAAGACAAGTGTAGTCCCTGCTGAGTATGTTTTAGTTCAAAAATAATTAACTCTGTCAAATAATTAATATTTGTTGAAAAGACCAAGTTAAGTGCAAGCAGCATCACATGTATTGTAATTAGTCGGGATGATATGATAATACAGACTGAACATAATCAATTTGAGCTGCCAAAGCTGATCACTTAAGCCAAGTGAAAAAACACAAGCAACATTCTTCCATAGGTTTCATGCACACTTATAATTAGCCTTGTCTGCTTCTTTGGTCTTTTTATATTTCAGCTCTGAGTAGCCAAGTTTCACTGGTGTGAGTGTTTTTGAACATTTATTTGAGAGCTCCCTGAGAAAATTGGTGGAAGAAACACAGTAAAATTAAATTGGAAGCAAGTTATAACATTGAACATACTATATCAAATTAAATCGAGGTAAACTAGATAAAATTAAAGAAAATTTAAAATATTTAACACTGAAATGCAAGTGTTATGAAATAGCTGTTTGCAACTGATCTATATTTACAAGAAAAAAGTCCTTACTCATTCCAAGCTGTTTAATATCAAAACTTAATGTGCATCTGTTCAGATTCACTTCAAGGGGATAATATAAAAGCAATAGCAAATACTTCATGTTTCAATTGATACTGATTTATGTCCCAATTAAATCAATGAATGCTATGCTGTGGTTTGAAGTAGAGTTACTTTAATTGTGAATCTTTCTAAAAATATAATCCATTAGACCAGAGATTAGGTATTATGACAGCATGAGCTATAGAAAAATCTTTACAGGGTAGAAAATTTGAGAGATAAATTATTCATTCTAAATTGTTTGCTCCAACCAGCTTTTACTGCACTCCTATCAAATACTTTACAGCTCTACTGCATAATGCTGGAGATCAAGTATAATCAATAAAATACATTATTTAAATGTAAGATTCATAGGGAGGTTCCTTTACATTCAAATTTTTCCAATTTCCTGTGATACAGGAGAGATAAATTGAATTATGTTTATGTTCAACATTTCTGATTTTTATGATTGCTACTGAGGTTTCTAAGAACTTTCTTTCCAGACTTGCATTTTTTGGCTTAAAAATAAATAATAATCCACTTCGCAATTTGAAAATTTAATGGAAATATTTTCCTTTTTTATGGTCCTTCCCATATATATGTACAGTGTGGAAAGAAAGATAAGAAAAATGTCCTGCATGCTCAGTGTCACTAGAATAATTCTTTTGTAGTCTTTAAAAATGCTGTGCAGCTGAAACACCCAGGGTTGTTTTTTATGAATCTCATTAAGAGAGAAAAGATCAGAACCAAAAGCAATGTGACAACCTGCTCCTTCAGGTTCGAGGAGGAAGAAAATCTGCAGGAAGAACTGGGTGGCATGGAAAAAATAAAGTGGACTCGAGTAAGAAATAGTGTGAAGGGACTGAAGCATGGGAAGAAGCAGAGGATATATGAGACAGGTGTTACAGAGGTAAGGTGATGACAATTATAATACAATAATTCAGTACAAGAAAAGAGGATGACGCTTTAAACTTCTATCAGAATAGAAATTGATTTATTTTCTGAAGTATCTCTTTGCCAAGCGTTAACCAAGCCCAGGAATGTGCAGCCAGCACCAAATTATAGAACATTCAAATGTACACAGATTTGGATCCCAAAAGCCAAGTTACCTGCTGAAATAAAATAGTTAGGTGCTGTCCTGGAAAATCAAAATTTGCTCAAATATTTTGCTAGAAAAGCTACACCAACAGCTTGGTTTTTATGGTTTGCATGAAAAAGTCCACCTTAATGTGGTTGATTGCTGTCCGAGTAATGTTTTTAGGGGACCATCTTTGTCATGTTCCTATTCTATGGTGTTTGTTTAAACACATCACTAAAAGAGCATAAAATAAATAAAATAATTAGCTTAGCAAGGACTATGATCATTATGTTTGTGATCAGATGTCTGCTAGAGTACAATCGCAGCTCCACTAAGAATTGCTATTATCCCAAACTAAATTAAAATCTTACTTGTATCTATTTGCTGCAGCAGAAAGTTATTGCTGAGACTACAAAACTGTAGAAATATTGAAATAATGCTTCTCATCCAATTTTTATGTGACTTTTCACAAAATGTTAAAGAGGGAGCAGATAAGACTTTTTGTGTGTATATATAATGTATTTTAGAGAGAAATGTTAGAATAGCATTTCAGGGGTTCTCAATGGTACACAGTATTGACACACACTGCTTTTAATACATTTCTTAAGCTATCTAGTAGATTTTTTTATATGCTATGAGGCATAATGTAGGAACTGCAGGTTTTGCCATCTCTCAGCAGCAATGAAAATATTACTATGCTAATTTTCATTAAATTTTCATGTGTCCGCATGTAACTGAAAAACAAACAGACTAATGTTAATTTTTTTTTTTTATTAAAAGTATCTACTAAGGCTTTGGCATGAATAGTCACATAGATTTAATTACAAAGTAAATGTCAAATGTTCTTGAAGGTAGTCTAGGAAGGGAGACATAGAGCTAAGAGCCTGAAACAGCCATGCTGCAGTGATTGCTAAAAGAGCCAAGGTAAAGGCTCAGGAGACCAAGAATGCAAATTCTAATTTTCAGCTATAGAGAATCGAAGGAAAATTTCCATTGTCCCAGAGAAAGTCTTAAATGTTGAACTATCAGGTAAAACACTCAGAAAGGTACTGCAATTGGATATTGTGTCCTTAATTGTCACAACAGAGGAAAACTACTGAAATAATCTGCAGGCAAGACATGTGAATGCATGCAATGGGGCAGGCTTAAACCTTCTATATATATCAAGCCACTAAATCTTGAAAATTTTTAAAGTTTTCTGCAGAACATTAAGCTATTTTTAAGTTTCAGAAACCAAAGTGCAATTAAACTTCAGATGCCTGTAGGTTCACATAGTAAGAGAAAAATATTTCACAGATAGCTTTGAATTTGTGTTTACAGAATTCCCAGGAGTCTATGGATCTAGCTTATACAGACCTTGCATATGGTTGCATGATTGTGGTGGAAAAAAGAGCTGAATAAGATCCAAATACAAGATTGAAGACTCTAACAAAATCATCATTAGATACATATTCATATTTTCTATGAGTTTTTCTTTTTGCATATTGTATGTATAGATGATGGAAATTCTCATTATCCCATGTGGAAAATGCCATTTTCACATTTTGCATTTCAAAATCACATCTTCACATTCATTTCACACAGTGAACTCTAAAATTTATCAAGGCAAGAAATACCAGATGTCTTGTATATCCTCAGTGGTGAGAGACTTCTTGTTTCTTGACTACCTTTGTAATCTTAAACTTCGATATATGCACTTGAGATTCAGGGTGTGAAAAGACAGATCACTTTGTAGATAGACTAAAAAAGCATTCAGCTGTTTTGTGGTGAATGGTAGCATATTGCCTTGGGTTTCTGATTTCAGGATGTGCTGTACGGGCTGAGGAATAAAAGCAAGGCTGTGCAGGGATGTGGCAGTCTACCACACGTCTGCAGCTGTGCTTTCATTTTAAAGATGCAGTTCGCACCTGACCACTACAAAAATCTCGCCTGGCTGAATGAATGGGATAAAAGGATGAAAGAGAGAAGCCAAATGCACAATATGTCAGTGATTTACTGCATAATGTTGGGAAAGTTACTGGTAGAGTCAGGTATCAGAATTACTTTGTTGTCAGTAATAGCTTGTCTTCCTATAAGTCACATGCACAGTGTGGTCATCTGGCATAAATCCCCAAGACATGATTGTGAAAGGGACATTATGGAGTGAATACAATAGAAAATGTGATTCCAATTTGACTCTGATTATGAATTCAAGTATTCTTAAATACTTCTTATCCTTATGAAAGATGAAATAATTATTTTGATCAATATGGGAAATAAAACATAAAAATACCCATTAATAAAAAATACTTGGAAATATACAAAAATATAGAGATTATACAGAAAAACAAGAATACCACTAATCCTCAAAACAAATTCTTATGTTTTGAATTAAATGGTATATCTTCTATTAAACCTCCTAGAACTGCAGCATTTTTCTGGTGTTTTGCATTTTTAAATTTCATTCATGCAACAACCCACTGAGCTGGAATATTGTCAGTATTATTGCCAGTTTCTGAAGAAAGAGGACAAGGTGGAGATATTAAGTGACTTGCATAAATTCTCTTATCAAGTCTGTACCAGAGCTAGGATTACAATTTGGAAGCTCTTGACTTCTTGTTTCGTATTCAACAGCCTAGACCATGACATTTCTCAAATCCAATTTCAAACTCTTATAAAATAATAGAGGAAACACAAGAGAGGAAATGCTAGTCAAAATAATGCTACCGAAAGTTTTGTCAGAGACTTGAGTAGCATAAAATTAATCTATCCATGAGTTGATTATAGCATTTCCATGAGAAACAGATATCAGATTTTACTTTAAAAATGCATGATAAATTTTAAAAAATAATCTTCTTCCCTTAAGAATAATTTGAAAAATTTCTTCATATCAACCTTGCTATGTTTAATGTCATGTGTCCCTAAAAACAGCTTAACACGTAACAGAGCAAGATAGAAGAACTCTCAGGGAAACATCTAACCATGACTTTGGTACCCTTATTAAAGCCAGTTTTAAAGAACAGCTTTAGATTCTAAATCATTAAAAAAATTCATTAATTAAAATTTCAGAAAGTGTTGTACTTTGGGACTGCAAACTCCCTTGAGGGCAGAGAAAACTGGTGGAGTTTATTAGGAAGGTTAGAAATATAAAAAATAGTAGTAAGAGACTGTCTTACTTTCCAAGGCTCATTTAATCCTCTCAGTGATATGAAGCTGAAGAGAAAGCAAAAACACAGAGGGAGGAACACTGCCAAATGACACCAAGCATTTCTACTGAACACAAGATTAGCTGGAAATGTCATATGACAGCAAATATAGCTGAGATTTTTTTAGGCGATCCATAGTATCACAAAGTCACCAAGTGAAGAGAAAGACAGCAGTCCTGCAGATTTTACTGTCACTGCACTCAAAATTGAAGACTGAAAACAGATTTAGACCACAGAAATCACAGAAAGTCAGAAACGCTTTAAAAATTATTAAAAAGCCAGCAGGAATGAGTGACGAGAGAAGATAAAAAATAGCTTGCTGTATGAATGATAAATGATAACTTGGAGGAGATGAGATAGCTGGCTACAAATAGATCTGGTCAAAATATTGGAAGTGAAGGGAAGTTTAACTTTTGCTTAAAAAAAAAAAAAAACCGAACAAAAGACCCCAAACTTGTTCATTTCCTTCTCTAAGAACCTGACAGCGCATAGAAGCAGCACACCCCAATATGTAAAGTTTCCATTATCATTTCCTGGATAGTCATATCCAGCACATAGATCACAAAGAAGACATGTAAAAGAAAAGTATCAAAGTTAACACATTATTTTAATTAATCATTAAAATTAGTAATTCATTTACTAATTAGTGTCAAAAATGTCCAAATTGTCTTCTCTGTCCCAGAGATATTTTGAAAGGTGAGGTATTACCTGCAGGAAATAGCAAAGGTCCCATTCTGAGGTCTTAGCTGACCTCAATATCCAGATCTCTTGAGTGTGTACCTCTTTAAGAAATCACACAGTTAGATAATGTATTATTTTTACTCCATTTAAAACCCTGCTTAAAATTCTAAATAAGTCTTATGATTTTTATTTATTTTTCTCCTGATTTCACTGTATTATTTACACAACTATACTGATATGTGCTATCAAAATTTTTTTAATCCTAGCCACTAGAGTTACATCTTGATTTTACAACTTATAATAAAGAAATCCTTGCATTTTATAGGATTTAAATATGATGGAGGGAACCCCTACTTGAGCGCGTATCAAATATTGTACTAGAGAAATGTATTTCTTTACAGGGTTATTTTCTAATCTTTACAGGGTTATTTTCTACATCCTGAGAACAAAGAGCATATGAATGGAAGAGGAAAATCTCTATTTTTCTGTACTGACAAGTTCCATTTCCTTCTGCCCATTTGGGTGGGAGAAGCTTCCAGCACCATGAGCGAGTGCAGTGCAATAAGAAGCTGCAACTCCACCCACCTGTACAGACCTCAGACCTTCTTTTCCGTCCCACTGCTTGGAGGTGGTGCTACTCCTGGGACAGAGTACACATCTTCTCCTTACTGTTCGAAAAGCTTAAACAATTAATGTGAAATAATATACCCTTAAAAGTGGTTATTTTTGTCAGTATGTTATTATTAATCTCTACTTTTTAAATTTTTTTAACAAGTAGATACATTTTATTCACCTTCCACGAAGAGAGTATTTGTCTCTCTGAGAAGAGTGACAGCAGAAGATGAAGTGAGATCTGCTACATCATATTATCTTTCAGTCCTTCATTTTGTACAAGATGTGGCATAGCAAGTATTGATATATAGTGTCATTTACGAGGCTCCAGAAATGGCAGCTTGAAGGGAGCACTGTCCATGTTAGAGACATGATGTGTCAACCCCTTCTTAAAAGTAATTGAAAGGAAGCAAAAAGCTAAAACATATTAAAATAAATAAACAAATAAAAAGGCAGGATATCTTGAAGAGAGAGAGAGAGGAAGCATATTCTTTTAATTTAATGATGACTGGAAAAGCCCAGAATATTTTGATGGGAATTTAACTAAGCATCTTATGAATAACTTTTTTCATTTATTTGTGTGACCTAGATATAGTAATTCATTAAAAATGAATTTAAAACATAAATAAGAAAGGATTTCTTCAAGCCAAAATATATTTTATCTGATAGCTTTCTGTTCTCTCTCTTTGCTCCTTTCATCTCTCCCAGCCATTGTGAAATATCAATAGTCATGGTTCCAACGGATATGGAAAATTTTATAGGGGTTTTGTCAAGTACTGATTTAACTGAGATAAAATACTTTGAATGACTGCTTATTAAAGGAATTAACATGAATATTGAATTTTCTACGTAAAATATTAGTACCAATGCAAGATAAATCTGTGTTGTAGGGTGTTTCACCCACAGAAGGACACTTCAAATGTTTAAATATCTTAAATTTGTTTGCAATAATATAAAAATATTAATGTTATCACTGTTACTGAAAGGTAATTGAAAAGTAGAGACAATATATTATGGCCTTTTTTTCTTGATAAATATTTTAATAATTAATTCTTCAAGCTCAAATACAGCACATCACAGAAAAGCTCAGCTATTAAAGCAACAATTAAACCTTGATATTGTTTTTAACTGGGGCTGGATAGCAGAAGGGCAGAGATTGCTTGGAAATGTTGAAAAAAGCTAAACCCCAAGTGTTTTGGGCTGGAGACTAATCACGTTATAGTGTTACATTTTGTCTATCTAAGGAGCAATACCATGGTGTCTGATTTTTTGCCAGAATGCCCATGTTCAGCTTGACCCCCAAAAATTCTAGCAATTAATTTCCCACAGTCTGGATTTCATTGTGGAAACAAACACTACTGTTCAACCATATATCTGTAAACGGCTTTACCTATTTTAGAAGGATTTGCAATAATCAAGTGTGCACTACGAATCTCAGTGTGCAAGCATCTTATTGTAAATAGTAAAAATTAGGATTTAGAATTTAATGGTGCCTAGAGTAACCTATGACAGATGGGAATCTTCATGTTTAAAAACCTTTCTTCACAGAATCAGTCTTTTGCTATCACACAGATTTAATACAGACTATTGATTACATCCTGTCTCAGCTCTAAACATGATCTCAAGATGAAAGATTTTTTTTGGGGGATAGGGGTGGGAGAAGGGAAATGGAAGTGGTTTTAATTCTTTTTTTTCCTTTGTAAAAATAATAAATATAGAAAAGTTTGATACTAAATGTCTACAAAAGTAACACGGTTTTATTTAATTTTCAGAAAGCGTTTGTATTCCGTAAAGATTTTCTGTTCTTTCAGTTTTTCTAGTAGACCCTACTTTTCCTAAAGTCACTGCCAGTAATACTTAGTTCATTCAAATATGTCGACTTTTTCTATTTGGTTAAAAGTAGCAAAGGTTTTATTGATGAAAGGAAAGAAACAGTTCCAAGATAAAAGCATATAAATATGTAGAAGTTCCTGAAAATATTACTAAACTTAATGAAGACAATATTGTTTAAAGCAAAATCAGGTATAAATCCTAGGGAAAGAAAAAAAAAAAAAGACAGAAAAAAATAAGAGAGAAACCCCAAGCCATCAATATAAATATTTCCTAGTCTTCTAAAGAGATTTATCTGATTTTTCTAATTCTAACAAAGTTAGCTGCGTTGGTTAATTCAGCATAGGAAAATGCAGGACAACTCCAGAGATAAAATTTCTGCTTGGTAGAAATTTTACTTAGAATTTATGCATTCTAGTCAGTATTTTAAAATAAGAAACCGTTGTACAACTGGGAAGGTGCTGAAGTGAATTACTTTCAAAATCCCTTTAACTTAGATCCTCAGATTTCTATATATCCTGAATTTTTCTTGCAGTTTGACCAAATTGCTGTCTGTTCAAAGACAAATTTTGTATTTTACCATGTGAAGAATCAGTGGTAAAGCACATAAAGCAGCACAAGGCGCAGAAGTCCAATAGGATAATGTCCTGGTTTCAAAGACAGGTATTTGCTAAAGAAGGCAGAAGCCTCCTTTAGAATAGGAGAATGTAACCCCCTTCCCTCTGAACTGGCAAAAGTTTGGAATCAAGGAGCTTTCAGGCAATGGTATGAGAAAAGAGGAATAACAGCCCTTTACTAATATATTTTATATATATGTATATATATATAATGGGACAGACAAAACAACAACAATGGTAACCACNCAGCTGGAAACAGAAGCCCACGGTGGAGGAAGATTCTTCCCAGAGCTCCAAGCAGTCTCTCTCCCTCTCCTCTCAGTGTCCAGCAGCGAAGAAGAGTACCCTCCAGCTCTGCTTGGCTCTCTTTTAACTTGTCCCCAGTCCCAGTATCCCTGCCCCCCTCCGAAGGGAAAAAATCCCAGCTATCAGGAAGTCCAGATAACAGCGAGCTAGCTGCACCCATCTCAGAGTCACCTCTTTGTCCCATCTTAATCACCCCCCATTATGGCTTTCCAGCAACTAATCACTCGCCCATTATACCCCCGAGCAACTTGAATGGGGAAAAATTCCAAGACAGAGAGACAAACAAAAAAAGAGGTATCCCAAACCTTGACAGATAATTATGGTCATGCCTTGACCCTACCGCCTAAAAGAAACACCTGAGTTACTGGGATGTAGAATTTGACAAATTGTTCCCTTCTTTTTTGTCTTCACTGCTCTGGTGGCACAGAACCAGAGGAGAAACATCTGTGAAATGGAGATGTGGGTTCATATACGCATCTTATGGAGAGAAGATGAATTTCACAGCTACAAGGCAATGCATTGTCATGCTGGCACTTAGCCAACATTGTCAGAAAATGCTGGAAAAGTGAAGGAAGCCAAGACTTAAATTCTAAACCCCTCTTCTGCATTTCAAATTGACTGGTTTAAACTTTCCCCTTGTGTGTCCTGGATCATAGGAATCTCATTGTAGTTATCTGTATTTTCATTCCAGTTTGACATATTAGAATTTTAATGTGTAAGAAAGAATTGCAAACTTTAGAGATCTGTGTAGTAAAAGATATGGTCTAATTTATAACTTTGGGGGTTTTTTTAAGTATACCAAGACTTAAACTAGTTTCTCCTTGGTAGAATAAGTAAATCATCTACTGCATAAAACAATGCCGTATATAATGAAGTGCATTGAAAAAATAAACATGATGAAGTGCACTGGCAGCTAAATGTTATTTGTACAGCATTTTTTTAAGATATGCTTGGCATATAGGAGATATTTATTACCAGAAAGGATGACTTCAATAATAGGAAATTAGCAAGATACCTTATTAAAGGCTGCAAGGAAATGAGATTATTTCAGATATGTTTCTCTCACTATTTTATTTATTTCTGCATTTGCATGAGGTACAATGTTTGTGATTCTCTGATAGCTCAGAGAATATGGGTATAATTAAGTATTCACAGATGTATATTGTAAGTAAGGTGTAAAAGTTGCCATAAGTTCTTTCACATTGTAATGAAAATCCCATGGATCTTTGATTTTTATTAAATATTCACGATAATATTGTGACCAGCAAGGCAACCAAATCTCAATCATTCATGTTAGTATTATTCTCACCCTTTGGATTTCTGCAGCACATTTTCCTGACTGCTCATTTGAATATGAGAGAACCCACCAGACAACTACTTTTCTTTGTGTTATAAAAATATTGTAAATTTGCATTGCAAAGTACAATTACAAGAGAGAAATATTCAATGTCCTATTTCAAAGCCTATTTAAATTAATACATAGAAAAACTGGGCAAAAATAAAATGGGGATTTTTATGAAATAAAAAAAGAAATAGTTCACCAAATCCCATGTTAAATGGCTAAACAATACGGGAAATACAGAGTGTAGTACTCTGGTGTTTCAAAAACAATTGTGGTTGCAATAAATAGACTTTTGTTGTATATAATTTTCATGCAAAACTTGACTCCTGGCAGAAGATTTTCTGTAGATTTTTTCTACTTGTAATTTTTTAATGATCTGTTTGTTGTGCTTAAACATTCCAGATGAGGTCATATCATCATGTTAGAGGTTATATAAAAATACATTGAGACACAGTCCTTAGTAAAAAAAAAATACAGATCTGAAGATTAAAAAGCAGAAACAGCAGCACTAAAAGCATCTTACTGAGAGTCATACAGCAGGTTAGTGGAAAAGACAGATCTATCAGTCAAGGCTACTGCTTTCTAGACCAGTATTCTGACTTGTGATAAACTAACTCTATGAGCTTAGTAACATACACAGATAATATACTATTCCATAAATATACACAGATACATTATCTGTGTATATTTATCGAATAGTAAATATATTTATTATTCGATAAATATACACAGATAATATGAACAAGATAATAAGAGTCATATAAGAACAGATAAAGCTGTTTTTTCCTGGATCTTTGCAAATATGAACACAGTACTCTCCATGGTAAGTTTTCCCAGTAGAGTGGTATTTGAAGCGTTGTGCAATTTGGCACCACAGAAGATACCAGTTGTTCCCTGTTGATCAGCACCCCGACTGCACTAACTTTTATCTTTATGCCTTGTTTATCTCTCATGTTAACTCTTCAGTTTGGGTCATTAGGGCTCTTTAATCTAACATGTCTGTGCTATTGTCACTCTGAGTCCTGCGTAATACGGGTGTATCTAAGATGAGATTAAACTTCCTAGGTCTCAGAAAACATCAGCAGTCTACTTTATGCCAGTATGGATCTTAGTGTGCATTATATTTATGTTTTGTAAATGGTTTGCCTTCAAAATATTACGGTACCAAGTGTACTATATTGAATGTTCATGATATTCAGGTTAGCTATACACAGACATGACTTCAAGTATGCACAATCTGCACAGCAATCTAGAAATATACAATATAGACTTTGTCTTATGATAAAGCTCAGAGGTTTGCATTCAAGACATTTTTCCTGGTTTTCCATGATGAAATTTGTGCATGTTTACAGCATGTTATGTTTCCACAATGTATTTAAAAATCAATAAACTTAGAGCTAAACATTGTTTTTTCTTGTTTTCTTCAGTGTGTTCTCAAAGTGCTGTGATGTAAAGTAAGTTGACATGCTAAGTTGTTAATCAGGTGAAAGCTATTTGACTGGTAGCTCTACTGCATACATTCATTTAATAAAGCAGGCTGTTTGCTGAGACTTGGAAGGGCTGCCACATCTCCACTGTGTGTTCTTGTCTGGAAGGTGGGGTTTGGATCCTCAGGGATAGAGGCACTCAAAGTGCTGATGGCTGCGACTGTGGCTGTTTTGTTCACCAGGTATTCTGCAGACTTCAGTAACGATGGTTTCTTTTTCTGGCTTCCTATATGGTAGCTATTGATTTAAACCATGAAACTTCTGATTTAGGTGTCTAGAATAGACATTATACCTTTTCATTCTGAGGAATGAACTGAGCTTTAACTTTGAGAAGTATTTAACTGGATTCTCTTCTTGTCTGAGTTGTTACTCTGACCTAATCAAAAGTATGAACAGGTTAAAAAATAATAATACAGTTCTTGGCTGTAAGACATGGCCTATATTTGACTGTGGCCTAAATTACCTTATTCCTACAACATAAGTTCTCTCTACGTAAAGCTATGCATATTTCTGACTTTTCTGTGGTCTACTAAGGCTAAAGAAAACCCAGTGCAGATGTGGAACAATTTCTTTAATTTCATTTTCATCTAAGTAAATTGATGTAAATGGAGGGACCTGCTGGCAGGTGGAATTTGCATACATATTACAAAAATCACATGAACTTCAGAGGGGTGAGGCTAGATGCATTGGTTTTTTTTCCTCTTTCACCGAATGCTTCCCAGAAATAATGCGGTTATTCCCATCAGAGATTTACCAGGATGCATTTTGACTTGTGACATCAGATAAAAGAGCAAAACAGCAAGAAAATCTGTGTTCTTAAAGTGATCTGTTTTCCTACTTTTTAATACTCAGAATATAAGGCACTGTCTTTTCTCTTTTCTTTTTTTGTACTGAATTTACAGGGAAAATTGTTCTGGTAGAAACATATTGATTGCAGCAAAGAATTGTGTGTTACCTGCCCTGCACACCCCACAGCGATATTTAACTGGTGAGAAATGTGCTCTAACTGACACCAAACAAAAGCAGAGTTGTTTTTCATTTTAAGAGTTTCCTCTCTACATGGCCTTGAATGTTCATTTCTTTGACAGTAGATAATGATTCATTCTCTTGCTTTGCAGTTTCTAGATGGCTAAGTACTTAAAAAGTCAATATTGAATTTCTAAGCAGAAATCCACATATGATTACAGTAAAGTTCCACTATCACAGCATTGTATTAAGAGATGCATTGGTATATTTCATGTCTATAAAAAATAAGAAGTTTAAATTTTACTTTTGTGCAGTATTTTAAAATGTGTTACCTTGGTTTTATTGATAATATGTTTTAGAAAGTTTGATTCTTGTGAGCTGAGATTCACCCAAAGTGAAAAATTAAAAGTGAATTTATTGCTGGAAAAATCATCCAGAGTCAGGATGCTTAGAAACATAATTCTCTTTGTTCCTTATTTAAGGTTTAAATCCAAGTGATCCAATCATGACTGGCAAAACACAGACCAGCAACGTCACCAATAAGAACGACCCAAAGTCCATCAACTCCAGAGTCTTCATCGGCAATCTGAACACAGCAATTGTCAAAAAAGGTGACATCGAAGCAATCTTCGCAAAGTATGGGAAAATAGTGGGTTGCTCAGTGCACAAAGGTTATGCCTTCGTACAGTACATGAGCGAGAGACACGCGAGGGCTGCGGTGGCAGGAGAGAATGCCAGGATCATCGCGGGGCAGCCACTAGGTAAGGATTTGTTAACACCACTAAAATGCTGCTTTCTCTTTCCTTTTTACTTGAAATAAGTCGCTGCTGATGCCCCTAGGACTAGTGAGTTTGTTGTGCTGATGTTCCATCTCAGCATATTTCCAGGTTGTTGGATCTGACAGAACTTTTAACGTATGGTATGTTTCCTAGGTATTACAAAATATTTAGTGCTATAAAATGCTTATTTATTAAACAGATCACTTATGGCAGCTTTATATTTCTCTTTGTAATTCCAGTGCAGTAAATATGATTACTCTTGTGGGGAAAAAATAAGTATTTTTTCTCAGACTCTATTTAGTAAATTTAGTGTAATATAACAAGGCTCGTCTAATAGATGTGGTTATCTTTCATGTAATGAATCCAAAATGATACCCAGCCCAGTGATGTGTTAGATGAATCAAACAGAATCAAAATATTTTTTTCCTTGAAATCATACCAAATCAAACTGTAACACTGTTATTCATTTAGAAAAGTCTATTTATTAAAAACTAAGGTTATTTTCCTACATAATACTGTAAACATTGTCCATCTAAATTCCACATTAAACAAAATAATGAAGTTCATATTTTTGTCTTCTAGTGATTTGTCATGAATGTTTAAGTAATATCTAGTTGTTTCATATTGCAACTTTTACCTCTGAAAACTGTTTGCAATTATGTATGTAGGCTGCCAGTGATAAGCTCTGGAGTCCAGTACTGACCTTACCTGTCATATATATACAGTAGTAATGGGCAGTACAGCTAGGTGTTTCGTAGGATTCAAAGTCTTTCACTAGACCTCTGAACTGTACTGCTCATATCCAAATCCAAGTGTGTAATGGCTATGTCAGGAAAAGGTGAAGTGTAGCCCGTGCTTTGGCTGTAACAAGCCATAAAGAATGGATATGGCTTGTTCATTTTAAATGTTGCAGGCTGTGGAAATCTATTTTTCTGACTGTTTGTAGAAACTGAAGCATTTGTTAGATACGTTGTTCTTTTATCACAGTTCTTGAACAGTAATTTTAAGTTTTATAACTCCTACCTTTTGGGTTCAAGAGAAAAACAGATAAAAAAAATTCAATTATATTCAAGGGGAGATTGCTGTCAAACTTCATTAGGAAAAGTCATACAGATGAGTGAAATAAGAGAACTCAAGTGATAAAAGCAAGGCAGCAAAGTCAGTCTGTGGGATGGCATTATTAGAAGACGTTTCCTGGAGCAGTGTTCTCCAAGCAATAGGCCATGTAATGCCATCAGTGCATTATTTACAGCTTCTTGCACACTGGTCTGACCAGATTTTTTAAACTGTGTTTTCCTAAGGCAATAGATCTGTTATTACTATGGTTACTCTTTTAGTATTTCTTGTGGCATCTATAATATGCCAAGTGTTTTGTACAAGGAAATGCCCTTGCACTACTCAGTGTACTTTTGTACTTTCTGCAACAGGAAAGTGAATTTGTTTCAAAGGAAATTAAGTGACCAATAATTACCTGCATTGTTTAAATATTTTAATAACAACAGAAATAGTTTACTCAATACTAAGTTTCAACTGTTTAATCTTAAAATACTTTGATTTTTCTGCACACTCCCTTGGTGGCATATTTCATGACTCAGTTCCTAATATATCAAGGAATATAAAGAATAAGCAAGGTGAAATTTTCTTTTAGCTGTTCCTAATTTACTCTTTCTATATATGAAATACTGTTATTATCAGTATGGTTTGACAAAAAGAATGAATTTGTAAAAGTGTTACTTCTCTTTAAATAAATTGTTTCTATGAATTGTTTAATTGGCAGTATACATTAATGGTCACTACATATTAATGAATACATGACAGAAAATTTACTTGGGATTATGACCCTGAACAGATTATGCATAAATAGGGCCTTATTCTGAAACTTCTTGATGAAAATTACTTTTTTATCTGTCCTGAGAGCTTTGCATTCTGAAATAAATAGAACTAATGAATTTATATGAACAGTCAAGTTACGGAAAGGGGACAAGAAAATCTCGTTACAGATGTACAAATAAACTTGATTAACATAGTTGAATTTTCTTCTAAATTGAATTAGAATATATTAGTAATATAATGAGGGCTGGATGATAGTCAGTTGTGGAAAGCTATTTGAACTAAGGGATATTTGAAAAAGATTATCCCATGGTATATGCCTGATACTACTGTACACTCTAGTACTCAGTACCTCACAGAAGAAAGAATAACTTCATTTACATTGTGTTATTAATTTACATTACTTCCTTCATGGTATAGCCAACTGAACCATTTACATTAGCTGCTGCCTTTTAGGGACTAATGCCATTCAAAATTATGCAGCTTTATCCATGAGCCAGAAACCATTCACGTGTATGTATCTGAAATTAAAAATGAAACCTGTAAATTCTTACAGCTGTTTAGAGTGCTACACAATTGTCTAAATGTTTCCTCTGAGGTGGAGTCCCAAAATATTAGGTTCAGTAGGAATATAACAAGGCATTTTGTTTAGCAAATTCCTCAGAAGTTTGAATCTAAAGCATTGGTATTGCCCTCAGCCATGCCAGCTTCTTGTGGGTCATTATAATTGGCCTGTTGGTCTCCTCCATCAACTCTAGAGTTCCTGCTGATGTCTTAGCTGGTCAGTGATATGCAATCGTGGTGCTGTGGATACTACAACTTGATGGAAGTGGATTTCATGAGCTATGTGATTATTTCCAAACTTTCTGTTTCATAAAGTGCAACACGCTCTAAAAAGCTGGGGGGTAGACATCATACAGGAACACA